>NEWO01001927.1:41003-52644 GCA_003013225.1 Phalaenopsis aphrodite
AAGTGTTTCAAGATTTTAAATGAAAAATATTTTCACTAGATACAGAATACCGAGAGTGATTATCACTCATAGATGATCCCATTTTAAGAATAAATACATTCAGAGATATGTAGAAAAGTTTAATATTATTCATAGAATCTCTACTTCCTATCACCCTCAAACTAGTGGGTTAGCTGAAGTTTCTAATAGAGAGATTAAACAAATACTTGAGAAGATTGTAAACCCTAGTAGAGTAGATTGGTCTACTAGACTGGATACCACATTATGGGCTTACAGGACTACTTATAAAACTCCTATTAGAATGACTCCTTACATCTTGATTTTTGGAAAGACTTGTCACTTACTAGTAGAATTGGAGCATAAAGCATATTGAGCGATAAAAGAATTCAATTATAATTTGAAAGATGCTGGTGAGAAGAGATTGTTACAAATGAATGAATTGGAAGAATTAAGAAATGAATCTTATGATAACGACATAATGTATAAGGAGAAACTAAAGTTATGACATGATTGAAAGATTAACCTAAAGAACTTTGAACCAGGACAAGAAGTTTTGTTTTACAATACAAGGCTGAAGTTATTCCCTGGGAAATTGAAGTCTCGTTGGTTAGAACCCTTTACTATGACTCAAGTTTATACTTACGAAGCTGTTGAAATTAAAGATCAAACAACTGGAAATAGATTTAAAGTAAATGGAAACAGATTAAAGCCGTATTTTGAGGGTAAAAGACCAAATTTTAAAGATATTTTAATGGTCAGCCAACCTGAGTAATACCTAAATAGGTCAATCTGACGACGTTAAACCAAGCACTTTATGGGAGACAACCCATAGTTATCTTTATTTTTATTGTGATTATAGTGTTTTTTATTTGAAATTATCATTATTTTGTGGTAGTATTGAACTCTACTACTCATATTTACCTATCATCATAAAAATTGGATCCACAGAGAAAATTGGAACGCATTCAGACCAGAGCGAAACTATGAAATTTTTGCCTTAGGAGCCGACGGCGGGCTCCACGCAGCCGACAGCTGGTTTTTCCCGAGCATCCAAGCAATTAATTCTAAAGGCTTGCCGACGGCACCATCGATGTCGCCAACAGCGAGAATGGCGGGATGACAGTTTCCGGAGTTTGAAATGACGGTTTTTGGTGGTTTTAAGCGTGAGTTACTCCCTATAGACTTATAAATTCAGTTCTTAAGTTTGTATTACCCCAAAAATGAATTGAAACTCCACTAAATTTATCTCTATGACATCCAATTCCACTGAAAACCTTATATTTTGAGTGTTTAACCGGAGAAAGTTCATTAGTTCTGAGGCGCAGCGAATCTTCAACAAAGTGTTGATAAAGAGGAGATTAATCAAAGAAAGAGGATTTGTGAATCAAGGATTGAGCAATCCTTTGACAGCAATTGAAGAGATGATTGTGCGACGATGATGGGAAGTGTTGTGCTACACTAGAGTCGTCGTAGTCGTTCCTGTGGTGAAGGAGTTTTATGCTAATTTGCATGGAATCAACCAGGGAGTCGTCTATGTGCAAGGTAGATGGATAACTTTTACTCCTGCATGGATTAATGAGTTAGATATGATCGAGAATGTTCCTGTCTGCCATTATTCCAACTTCGTCCCTACAAGAAACCTAATGAATGTGATCTACCAATATTTGACGGATGAGACTGAAGACTGGGAAATGAGAGAAAATGGGTATGTTAGTTTTTCTGCGGCACTTCTAAACTCCTTTTCTAAACACTGGCACTTCTTCATTTCTGCAAAACTATTACCGACGATGAGGAACGGTAAAGTTACTAAGAAAAGTACTATTCTGAATTAATGCATCCAAATGAGACTACGGATTGATATTGGATCGATAATTGCGAAGTCTGTTTTGGGCCTGATCGTTCATGGATCAACTTATGGGCTTGGACATCCTTCAACAATTTTCTTACTTTGCAGTCAGTTCTAAGTATCTTATGAGAATTGGGAAAATGTACTTCTACCTTGGAAGCCTTTGGACCGAATCGAGAAGTTCCCAGCCAATGAAGATGAGAATGGTTTGACTATTATTATGGATCAATCGTCTCAGAATTCACTTCCTATTCAGCCATTACTTCCGGACAAGACACTAGTGATCCTACGCAGAATCAAGAAACTGGAAAAAGAGGTGCAAAATGTTATGAATGCAATTAACAATATCCTTGATTTTTTCAATCATCTAGACTGGAGGATAAAAGAGCATTTTGATCATTCTGGACATGTCAAAGGAAGTTTGATACGATTGATGAGGAAGATGTGATTTATAGAAGACAGATCTACTGAAGAATTCCCATACTGACCCTTCTATAACCTCTTCGTTCATGTTCAATCAATGGGTGATATCAGAGGAGAAATAAGCACAGAATCAGAGGAGTGGTAGATTTACTTTTCCACCTGTATGTTTAAGTGTGTGATTTGATTTGAACTTATGTGCTTAGGTCACTTTCTAAATTTTCTTTTAGATCTCAGTATAGTTGAGATTGAGCATAGGATGTTTGTTTTCAACATTTAGAGTGTTGTGGCTTGGATTACGACGCTGAATTGATGTATTGAGATTGAGAAAATACAAAACTTATGTGTGTCATGTAACTTCTACTGTAACTCTTGGAATTTACATATAATTGTAAGGTTTTGTGTTGTGAATGTTTATTTGGGTTAGTACATCATTTAATCACTTAAAATTTATGTCTAGAATGATTGAACGGATGTCGTCGAGGCTTGAAATTGATCAAAATCACAAAAATCTTGAAATTGAACCAAATTTGAAAATCTCGTCGATGATTTCATCCATGTCGCCGACAGTGAATATTTTCCAAGACTTAGGCTATTTAATTCAATAGAACTCGCTTACGGCACTGAAGACCCCGACAACAGTGAGATCCTGAAAAGACACTTTTAACTGCAACTTTGACCTGTCAACCCCCACTATTCATCATCCCCTTCCTCTTAAAAAACAAAAATTTTGATCTAGGGCTTGAAGATCTTAGATTTGGGGCGATTTCAAAGCATTTAGACACCGGATTTTATCATCTCTCGGTAAGAACTTCACTTCAACCTAAAAATATTTGATTTTCACCTTAAATTTTTTCCACATTGAGAAGATCCAAAAAAATTGAGAATGTGGACAAAATATTTGGAAGAAATTCATGGTGTAAAACATAAACCGTGGGCCGAGTCAGCACTGAGGTGGATGGCGGCGTCAAACGGGAGCGCGCCGCATGGAGCTTCGGAGCTGTTGTAGGTTGAGGTGGCACTGCACAATTAAATAGATAAATAGGGATTTAATTAATTCATAAAATGACCCCTAACTTAAAAAAATCATATCTTGGTGTAGAAAAATCACAAAAAAAAATAAAAATACCCTCTTGCTCAGTGAACAGAAGAGACCAATGTGGAAATGATTATAAGTCCATGTGATGCATATTTTATTTTTATTTAATTAAATACTGATTTGAATCTTTTAATTCTCCATGCATATAGGCATTTCATTATGGCTTGAAATTTTAGCATGTTGAGGCATTTCAATATGTCTTGAAATTTTAGCATGTTGTTATCTTTATCTTAGGGAACATTCCCTGATTTTTCCAAAGTCAGAGAAGATCACTAGACAGAGAATCATATTTTTCAAGTTTATGTGCATTATTTACTTAAAATAATCTTGTAAATTAGCATGTTGCTTTGAAAAATTCAAGAAAATTTTGGAAGGTTAACTATGACCAGAGAACTAGGAAAATTTCTCATGAGCCAAGTCAATTAAAATATACCTAATCTTTACAAACCCTAAATCACTAAGATAATTAATTTTTAAAAATACAAATAATAAAATAACTTGATTATTTATCTCCACTGATTTTTAGGATCCAGATAATTCACCATAAAAATTTCAAAGCATTTTAAATTCATTTTATAACTTAAATTGACTTTTGAAGTTAATTAACATTATTGACACTAAAATGATTTTTAAAAATCAAAATATAACTTGAAAAATTATAAAACTTATTTTTTTGAGTTCTTTGTAATCAGGGGTATTTTTTAAAAATAAAATGATATTTAAAATAAAAACTTGATTTTTAGCCTTTTTTAAATATTTAAATAATTAAAAATCCCTAAAAACCACAAAAATAATAAAATTCATGGAAATGTTCTAAATTGCTTACTAAGTACTTAGAAACAATTAGAATATTTTTCCTGATTTTCTAAATAAAGAAACAGAATTTCAAAGCTTAAAAATAATTTTTAAAGGTTAAAAATGAGTTTTCACTAAAAATAATTCCAATAAATCAAATAAAATCTTCTCCTTTGAGTTCTCTGACCTTAGGAGGACTTTTCAAAAATAAAAAACTTAATTTTCCCCATTTGAAATATTTTATAATTAATAAATACCCCATAACTTAAAATTATTCTTAAAATTCAAATTAAATTCAAAAAATCATAAATTTTGGTCCAAAGGCTTCTCTAGTCTAGGTCTAACTCCAGTAAAAATTTTAAGGGAGTAGATTTACCTTGATCAAGTTAGGAAATTTCTTTGAAAAATCCTTTTTTTTTTGCATGAAAATAATTACATAAAGTAAATTAAACTTTGAAAAATCACGTTTTCTCCTCTGATGTATTGATTGAACCATGAATGAAGGATGATAAAAATTTCAAAGTCATTTGATATGAATTTGACAAATTATGAAGTGTTAGAGCCTTAGGGGCAAATGTGTAATTTTTGAAATTTAGACTTAATTAACATTTATGCTTAATTTAAAGAGGAAAATGGGTAACCTCTTATCTTAATTTGGATGTTTGAAACATAAGGGATTAATTGGTAGAAACCAACCTCACTTTCCCAATTGAAAAGTTAAGTTAATAAAATTCTAAATTATTAAAATTTGGAAGTTTATTAAAATAAATGAACCTAAGGCTTAGGGGTATGGCTTTCAAAGTTAGTAATTAATCAATTTAATACTCCTATTTTGATTTTCAAATAAAATTCAAATCATGATATATGACCACCTAAAGCTTAATCTTTTCAAAACTAATTAAGACACTCACCTAGGTCTTAAGGGCTTAGTAGTGACTTAGGCTAAATCAAGATTCATTTAAATAAAAATTAGAAAAGTAAAGATCATTTAAAATTGAAACATCTTTTAAACACTACAAGCCTAATTATAATCAAAATATGGTTAAGTGTTCCAATAGCACTACCTTGCCTCTTTAAGAGTCTTCACCCACATAATTTTCAAAATTAAATTACAAATGATAATTACCTTACTCTTAGGGATAATTAAGACATCAATGTGCATTGAGCATTAGGGTTTTTTATAGGATGAATTATTAAGCAACATAATAAGTTTAAAAGAACTCGGGATTTTCCACCAGGCAACGAGAGAGTAGCGCGGACCTGCTTCTTTCTCTATATCTATTGGATACCTCGGAGATCTACTAAACTTAATATATTTTTCTTGGCAATATCATCCTTAATTAAACTTTTAAGGACCCACCAAGATATGACCTTGGGCTCGATAGGTTGACAAAATTTTACTTCCCTGCTTCGTATAAACTGCCTTAACATAATTTTTTTAGTTTCAGGTGGTGGAACGAGAAGACTCACCAGGTACACTTTTACAGTTTAATTTATAGTTTTCAGCATTGTCTTTATTGTACTTTCATATTGTACTTTTATACCTGCAAACTTGCATGCTAAACAACGATGTCACCCTGCATGAAAACTAAAACTATTAGGATAGCCATATAACCAAAACCAAAACCAAAACTAAAATCAACCAAGATAAAATTCACCGCCACAACATTCAAAATATAAAACAACTCAAAATTTAATCACAAACATCACACAAAACTACAACTTCAACTAAATTAAGATGTCTCTATCGGATGATCGGGAATCCCTCGGAGGAGGTAACCTACGGTTGCTAACGAGGCTTCCCATGGTTTAAATGAAATTATGGAACTCATTAAGTTGAGTTTAGTAAGTTCATTTGGACTAAGTGAATCCAATAGAAAATAGTGGTGCCGGAACGAGGGAACCGTAGGATTCTAACCGGTGTCGCTCTAATCAACTTTAGCATGCCCTCATAAAACTTAAAGAACTTCAACCATAAGGCCACCTGATTTAACATTATAACTTAACACACTAGAAAACTTGAACTCATAGCGGCGAGGAGCTTGGAGCTAGCATGGTGGGCAGCACGACCATCTTTAACAGTCGAACCTGTCTTCCCTAGCTAAACCAAACTTTCTTCCTTAGACATAAGCAACTAAGCCATAGGAATTTGAGGTTGCTAGCTTATGCAATGTAAATCCTCACTTTATATTTAGGCCTTTGTACAGCCCTGCTATACAATATAAGACCTAACTCATCTTAAGATTCCGAGATTGTCGTTTGTTACGACCTAAATCCTCACATCTTCCAGGCTATTTGTGTGATCGTTTCACACAAATGTAAGCCCTAACTAATAAAATTGGCAGGATGAAACACCTAAATATTTCTCCTCAAAATTGAAGCCAAACAATAGGATAGCTTGGGAAGTCATCGGGGTTCTCCTCTAGATCTATGACATCCCCTTGTTCTTCCTCCTTTGGACTCTACAACAAAATGTTTCAAATTAGAACTAATCCCCTTTCACACCTCTATGTCTGATCTCATTGAAAAGTCTCACCCTTTGAAACTCCTTCAAGATAATATTTCCTGATATTTATTAAGAGTCTTCTTAGGTGACTTCATTTAAGATGTAATTAACTATAGAGGCTTGCCCTTATAGGAAGCTTGTCCCACCCCAACTCAATATAAACCCCATTTAATTCTTTATATTAAATAAAGGAACTTGTCGGTAAATATAAAGGTTTCGCAGACCAAACAGATGTCATATATTCCTTAATTTATTTGATCGAGCATCATCCTCAAGTCTTGTGTTTATCCTTTGGGATAGATACAGGGTTTGAGGTACAACCCTCTTTCATTTAAACGATGAAAAATATGTGGTTAGTTTGATTTCATATTTTTCTAAAACTAAATATATATGTAAATTAAACGTCCTTCCAAAGCGGGTGATGAGATTTCAATTCCGGTGACCAACGGCTTCTTACGTGCAACTCCAACCAAAAATAGCGCCGACAGGAGTAAATTATAATTAAGCCTCCACCTGGCTCACCTGACCTTCTAGCCACCACCCCTGGCCCTGCTAGTCGGCCTTCAAAACCAAGACCCCCAAGCTCAAATTCAATAACCTTAGAGGTTAGCTCCTCCTAATGACTATTTAGAGCTCCTCAGCCCTCCACCTAAGAATCATTTTACACCCATCAATTAGCCCTGATCTCCCCCCTAAGCTCCTCTATTTAATCAGCCCCTCCATGGACAAAGAGAGGAGAGTGCCAAAATCTTTGGGGAAACTCTATCCAATTGCTTTTAGACACTCTCCAAAAACTCCTAAGCTCATTACCACCATTTTCCCCCATTGATCCCTATTGTGAAAGCCCAATTTTGAGCTTAAACTTTTAGCTCAAACCAGGACATCTCTCCACAGTCCACCAAACTCAAATTAATTGTGCACACACCATCCCTAGAGCAAGAGGAGTTGATTACCCATCAAACCCCCTTTTGACACAGCCTCTAAGGTAGCTCTAAACCAACACCTGAAATCCACCTTAATTGAAAGCATACCTAGACAATTCATCAAGGCTTGAGACTTCATTCAGAGGTTTGTTGGGTTCAATCAAAGCTACCACAACCATCCGATTGAGGCCTCCTCTCTCAGACAAAGGTATTGAACCTCAACCCTAATCCGAGCTTATTTTGATTCTCCATTTGTAATTGCTTGATTTCATACTTGATTGACCTTATAAATGTATTCGTCTTGAGAAGATGAAGGTTTAAAAACAAACTCAATGCAATTTTGGTGAGTCTAGCTTGAGATCTTAAGGTTTTAGTGTGAACGGCTTACGAGTTAAGTCACTTAGGGATGATAACGGAGAGTTGTCCAATTGCACGTGTATCCAACCAACCTAGGAGATCAAGCAAGTTGAGTGGATGGTGCGTGAACCACGGGCCACATGGTAGCTGAAGTGGATGGCGGCGCCGAATGAGATCACGCCATTTGTGATTTCGAAGCCACCGTAGGATGAGTTGGTGCCACGCTAGATAAATAGAAAAATATGAACTTTTAAATTATTTTAAATGCCTAAACTTAAAAAATTCATTTCTTTCTCTAGAAAAATCAATAAAAGAAAAAAAAATTACTCTTCTGCTCAGTGAATATAGGAAAATAATGTGGACTAAAAATAAAAATTATTTTCCTACTCCCTAATTTTTTATGAATTAAATACCCTCTGCGGTCTTTTAATTCTCCCTGACCAAGCCCACCATGGCTTGAAATTTTGTGAGTTTGTTTCTCATGACAGAGGTTATGTCTTCTAATTTTTCCAAGGATAGAGGACATTCCTATGCTCCTATCCCTAATTTTCATGTTAGAGTGACCTTTTTGGCTTATTTAATTTATATAAATCAAAATATCACTTAGAAAATTATGAGAATAATTTTAGTAAGTTTCCTGTGGTTAGAGAAGTCTGGGAAAAATATTGTGATATTTTGAATCATTTTGTACATTCCTAAATTTAATTAAATGCATATACTTTATATTAATTTATGTAAATAAAATAGTTATCAAAAATTGACAAAATCACTTCCCCACTGTCCATAAAAATCATGTTTACTCACTGCAAATATTTATAAATTATTTCACTAAGTCTAAGCACTAAAGTTGATTTTCTAAAAGACCTTGTATTTTTGTACAAAAATATTTATAATAAATTAAATACACTTTAGAAATATTTGAAAATTGATTCTCTGAGTTTTGTGTAATCAAGGGCACTTAAGAAAAATAAAAGTTAATTTTGGTAAAATACTTGATTTTTTAGCTTCATTTTAGATTTAAAATAATTAAAAATCCTAAAAATATCAAAATATTTCAAAATGTGTCTAATTTTCTTAAGTTAAAAAATAAATTTTAAAGGCTTAAAAGTGAATTTTCCTTATTTTCCCATTAAATCAATTATAATAAATTAATTCAAAAAATCATGAAATATTGCCTAGGTGTTTCTCTGACCATAGGAGACCTCTAATAATTTTTCCATAAATACAAACTTTATTTTGGATTATTAAATAAATTAACTTTTGAAAATCCTATTTTCTAAATTTAAATAGTTATCTAAATTAAATTAAAATTTTGAGAGGTCCATATGTTCTCCTCTAACATTATAATTACCTCATGAATATTTTGAGTTGTGTTTAATGAGTTATAAGGTGAAGTGCCCCAATGAAAGTGAAAATTTTAAACTTTGGTGCCCTAATCAAAATTTAGGATTAACCAAAGGGAAAATGGGTAATTTTGATCTTAATAAACATATTTGGATGTTTGAAATACAATGGGATTAAAAGGTAGAAACTCACTCACTACCCTTGCAAAACATCAACAAAACCATAATCCTCCTAATCTTCATGACTTAGAAGTCAATTAAGATCAGAAAATTTTTAAGTGATCGGCTTAAGTTAGAAAGATGGAAATTCACTTTTCTTAAGCCCAAAGTTGAGGATGGTTTGACCATTTGATAAGAATACATGTCACTAAAATCAAAATTTTGATAATCACCTTTTCACCTATCATGATTGTTAAAGGCTTAGTAGTGACATAGACTCGATGTCTAAACCCAATTGATCGAATTTAGAGGATGAAATAATTGGTGATTAACATATTTAAATACTATAAGCTTGACCTTAATTGTGGGCACCACAATCATAAATAACCTAAACTTGTCTTACGGGCACCCACTCACATAAATTTTAAATGAAACATCAATTGACTAATTGAGTATCTTATCCTTGAGATAATTAAATTGTCTAGTTTCACTGAGAAACAAGGTAGGCACACTCTAAACTCAGATGGTTAATTGAACAATATGATAAGCTCAGAAATGAACTCAAAATAATTCAAGAGATCTTCAAAATAGTTCAGGGTCATGTCCCGAGCACTTTGAAATCTTTTGGATATTTTGAAGGACAAATTGAACTTATCGTATTTTGTTCTAAAATTATCCACTAGGATCTTCCAAGATCCAAAAAAATCATAGCCTAAGCTTTGGTAACTAAACCTTCATCTACTCTTGCAATTTAAGTTCTTTATAATATTTTATACATGTCTCGCAAGTACTGACCTTTCAGGTGGTGGAACGAGAAGACTCATCAGGTTTGCTTTTACAGTTTACAGTATTGTATTTTCTTGTACTTCTCACACTGTATTTTTATACTTATAGAACTTTCATGTTAAATAATGATGTCACCCTACATGAAAACCAAAACTGCTAGGGTAACCGTAAAACCAAAACCAGAACTAAAATTAACCAAGATAAAACTCACCGCCACAACATTCAAAATATAAAATAATCAAAATTTAATCACAAATATCACAAAACAACAATTGCACTAAATTAAGATGTCTTTATTGAACGATCAGGAATCCCGCGAAGAAGGTAAGCTACAAGATTTCCCACGGTTTAAATGAAAGTTTTGAACTCGTTGAGTTCAGTTTAGTAATATCATTTGAACTAAGTGAATCCAATAGAAAATAGTGATACCGAAACGAGGGAACCGTAGGATCTTAACCGGTGTCACTCTAATCAACTTTAATATGTCTCATAATATTTAAATGGCCATAAACATAGGGACATTTGATTTGACATCATCACTTAACACATTAAAAAACTTAAATTTGTCATGACGAGGAGCTTGCAACTAGCATCGTGGCCAGCATGGCCATCTTCAACAACATATCTTTCCTTAGAATTAAAAACAAGCAATAGGATTTTGAGGTTATTTTCTTATGCAACATAAATCCTCACCTTATCTTTAGGCCTTTGTATAGCTCTGCTGTATAATATAAGCTCTAACTCGTCTTAGGATTTTGAGGTTGTCTTTTGTCACGACCTAAATCCTCATATCTTTCAGGCTATTTGTGTGATTTTTTCACATAAATGTAAGCCCTAAAAAAATAAAATTTGTAAAATGAAATACATAAATAATTTCTCCTCTAACTAAAACCAAATATTATGATAACTTGAGAAGTCACCCGAGGTTCTCCTCAGGATCTGTGACATACCCAGTCCTTCCTCCTTTGGACTCTACAACAAAATGTTCCAAATTGATCCATTTCTCTTTCACACCTCTTTGTCCAATCTCGTTGAAAATTCCTATCCTTTTGACCTTTTTGAAGATAATATTCCCTAATTTTTATGGAGAGTTTTCTTAGGTGACTTCGGTTATCTAAGATATAATTAACTATAGGGGCTTTCCCTTATAAGAAGCTTTTCCGAACCCAGCTTAATATAAACACTATTTAATTTTTCATATTAAATAGGGAAACTTGTCGGCAAATAAAAATTGTTTTGTAGACCAAATGGATGTCATATATTTCTTAGTTTATTTGATCGAGCCTTATCCTCAAGTCTTGTGTTTATCCTTCGGGATAGATATTGGGTTTGGGGTATAGTACTCTTTCATTTAAACAACAAAAAATATTTTGATTTTATATTTTTCTAAACACTATATGTATATAT
>NEWO01001928.1:9859-20494 GCA_003013225.1 Phalaenopsis aphrodite
TTGAGAAAATAAAACCACACTTTAGTTTAAAAGTAAAAATTATTGTCAAACCAACAACAAGTTTCAATTAAAACCAAAAGTAGTCTAAATCAAAATATAAAAACTTATCTTAAGTCCTCCACCAAACTCTTGAAGTTCCTCTGAATCTCTTCTCTTTTACAACACTCTAAATATAAAACTAAAATAAAAAGGATAAATATGTGATGCCTGAAAATCTCTCCAATTAACTCCCCAATTTTAGATCTTTCAAAACTTTCCCAGTACTTTCAGTAGCCCTTTCAAAGTGTCAATCTTCTTTATTTTATAATTCTCCAAAAGGTGCCTTGGTATCTCTTCAAAATGTGTCTTGATTCGATGTATTTTTCCAAGAGATGCATCCTTTTGCAATAATTTTCATCCCTGGTGGTTGTAACCACCTATTAAGCCAATAGATGACTAAAAAACCTCTTCAAAACTCGTAAAAACTGAATTTACTCATCCAATAACTGCCACTAGCGCTTAAGCAAGGGGCCTCTCATGCTTAGGCGTGACCTTCTCTGTTTAACTAGCGCTTAAGCATCGGATTCGACACTTAGGCGCCAAAATACTTTTGCACATTTTTCACCTATTTGCTCCAAATTTGATCCTTTTTCACTCCTTTAAGCATTCTTCACCTTTTTACCTGTACCTAAAATAAATATACAAAAATACCTTCCATTAAAGCGCAATGTCTCAAAAATAGATATAAAAATGTGTCTAAAAATACTATATATTTTAGGCGTATCAATAGCTTAGTAGTTACTGTTTAAACTTTGCATTTCAATTTTGCTAGTAGTTAAATAATTTAGTTCTGATAATATCTCAACATTCGAAATTAGTGACAGTAATTTCATTTTACTTTATGTGAATTTCCTAGTTAATTTATCATCTTAAATTTAAACCTTCCCCGTTTGATCGATATTTGGGGCTTAAATAGAAAGTCCTTTATTACTTGATAACGATACATATAATTGCGTAGAATCACAACATTAATTGCTTAAATTTCTTAATCATAAATATTGCGTCAAGCTTTTGGCATTGTTACATAGCGGAGTAAACTTTATAATTTTTACACAATTATATTTCCTCGGGGATCACTAATAGAGAGAGAAATATAAATTTTATTGTTGAGTTCAAAAATATCATGTGGATCACAGGAGGATCCTTAACCAAGATGTTTGAAGACTTTAACATCTGTGTTGCCATTGGAGACAAGCAAGTGGATGACTCAAGGAGACCTTTATTCTTGGTTTCATTTCAACGTGTAACACTAACTCCTTCCCGTTGGTTAGTAATCAAACCACTTCTCAATTTCTCATTGAGAATTAAGGCTTAGTAGGTTCATAATCCTAATCGATTCTCAAAGAAAGTGGCTCTCGCATTTGAGATGGAATTGTTTCTATAGAGATGACCTTAGTTAAGGTATGGGGTTGAAACATATGATGTATTGCATATTCCAGCTTAAATGAAAGGCCCTTTCACATGAGGAATTTCCTGAATGAAACACTTATAATAAGAAAGATTGAGGAGTGAACTAAACCTCAAAGTGGGTGGTTAAGAGCATAATAGGTTCCCTTGGCCTGGCTGGCCTCCATCAAAGTCTTTTCCAGATTTCCGACTCAGCCATCTAGAATACGCTGCGTCTCATAATCCTCTCATGTTCTCATATTCACTTCCTTGCTGCACCCTTTGAACATAGATTCATTCAGGAAAAACCACGATTCTTGTGTTTCAAGAAAGTCTAAGGAAAGGCACATCCAAGGAGTAGAGTGTTGGACATATGAGAAAAATATATAGAGAGAAAAATAGAGAAATATAGTGTATAGTATCTCAAGCTCTTAGAGGATACGTCGAGTAGTCCCTTCTTGAAAAAATAACCCCTCTTATCTATAGATCATAGGGGGCATTTAACAAGTTACATATTTATCCACATTTTAATATGAATGTTACAAATAATTAATGCACATCTTCGTATTTGTAACTCACTCTGGGATTCATAACTAACGTTGGCACCATTTCATATTTGCAACTACTAAAAACAAAAGCAGTTAAAGACCTGTTCATGTTGTCATTTAGTCATCTAACAATCGTTCAGTTTGTTATAGGGTCTTCGACTCAAGGATCTTCAGTCAACCTTCTTAGAATAATACTCCTTTTTGTCATTAGGGTGAACTTAAACCATTAGGCAGACGATGTGTTTTCGTAATCTAAAGGACAATTCTCCTTGAACAAGTGTCCTTTTAAAAGGATTGGAAAGATACCGGAATGCCCTTTAGCCATATCCGTGAAGAATCGTGAAATCATTCGAGGGAAGTTGTCTACCTCTCAGATCTAGTGCCACTTTTTCTTTTGTTTGATTGAGCTTTGAATCAGTTGGCTGATGGTTCCAACCAAAGGGAGTGATATTTGGCTTCTTCATCTCTTAACTCCTAATGTAGTCTCATAAGCATAGGAAGTACTTTCTTCTCAAGTTCAGAAGTTTTTTTTATTGAAGAGATTAGAGATTTACTATTCTTTGTAGTATTTGAAACCTTAAACTTTTCCTGAACATAATTTGTATCCTCAGGATTTATCTCTAACAACTTTTCTTCAAAATTACTTTCTGATTTGCTATATATTCCTTCCTGATCTAATTTCACTTCATTTTTTTTTCTCAAAAATGACTTCACACATTTTTCTTGGTAATGTTTAGCATTCATAAAATCCATAATATCCATCCTATAACATTTTTCTTTAACAAGATACCTCAATGACTTTAGAACATTAAATATTGCTTTCTGGTCATCAACTCTCATAGTCAACTCTCCTTTCTGCACATCAATCATAGCACATCCAGTAGCAAGAAAAGGTCTCCCCAAAATAATAGGAATTTCTTTATCTTATTCCATGTCAAGCATAAGAAAATCTATAGGGAAGATAAATTTATCCACCTTAACAAGTACATCTTCTATAACCCCTTTAGGATAAGTAATAAATTGATCAGCTAACTGAAGGGTTACAGTAGTGGGAGAAATATCTCCTATGTCTAACCTTTGAAAAATAGATAAAGGCTTGAGGTTAATGTTAGCTCATAAATCGCATAAAAATTTTCCATAAAATTTCTCTCCAATTGCATAGGGTATTATGAAGCTACCAGGGTATTTAAGCTTTTGGTAAAGCTTCTTTTAAATTATTGCACTATATTATTCACTCAGTGCAATAGTTTTATAAGCTTCAAACTTTCTCTTCTTGTTTAATATATCATTCATAAATTTGGCATAACTCTGCATTTGTTCGAAAGCTTCCACAAATGAAATATTGATTGTAAGCTTCTTAAATATCTCAAAAAAATTTGAAAATTGTTGATCAAGTTGTCTCAATCTTTGAGGAAAAGAAGGTGGTGGTCTTTTTAAATCATTTTTAGTTGGAGAGACAGATCGTTCTAGGTCTTTATAAGTAGTTTCTTTAGGTTCTATAATCTCTCTCTCAACTTCAATCTCTTTTTGACTTCCAACTTTTAATTCCTTTCCACTCCTAAGTTGAACATCTTTAATTTGCTCTTGCTCTATTCCTTTATCTTTAGGATTTACTTCAACATTACTAGGAAGTGTTCCATAGGGTTTATTGTTAAGTGCGTTAGCAACTTGTCCTAGATGATTCTTAATATTTCTTATTGCAGAACTTTGACGTTGCATCTAATTACCCATTTGCAAAGTTACTTCTTCTATAGACAACTTCTTTTCCTTAAATTTTTTGTTATTAAAGCCAGGAGGATAAGAAGGTAGTTAGTTAGAATTACCCTGATTGTTCCCATTTCCTGTTGGGTTCGCTTGATTTTTCCCCCATTGTAGATTTCCACCACCAGAATTGTTCCACTAAAATTAGGGTGGTTGTTCCAACCTGGGTTATAAAAGTTTGAATATGGGTTATTGGGTTTATTAGCAACTGCATTTAATGTTTTTAATGATTGATAATCATTAGTTTGTCCTAATAAATCTTTTTCGCTTGCTTGACGTATTTGAGAAAAAATCATAACATGATTATCTAACTTATTAGATAACATAGCAACTTGAGATACTAAGATGGAAAAAGCATCATTATCATGAATACTAGCCACTCTTCTTGGATTTACCCTTTCTTCGGGTAATTGAAAATTATTAGTGGTCATTTCTTCAATTAAGGCACGAGCTCATCAAATGATTTTGACATTAAAGATCCTCCAACAACAACATCAATTATAGATATAAGGGATCCTATTAACCCATTATAAAATGTTTGAATAATTAACCAGTCAGGCAAAGCACAATGTGGGCACTTTCTAAGGAGTTCCTTAAATCGTTCCTAAGCCTCAGAAATTGTTTCCCCTTCAAACTGAGTAAAAAAAGTATTATCATTTCTAAGCTTAGCAATTTTGTATGGAGGAAAATTGTTAGCCAAGATTTTTTATTTCATTTCTCCCTAAGTTTTAATAGATCAAGGTGCTAATGAGTTTAACCATATTCTAGCTTTATCCCTTTAAAAAAAGAAAAAAAAGTTTGAGTCTAATCACATCGTTTGATACACCATCATATTTGAATGTAGCATAAAGTTCTAGAAAACTTACAAGATGTAAATTAGGATCCTTAGTTGGCGTTCCCCCAAATTGATTATTTTACATCATTTGTATTATTGTAGGTTTAAGTTCAAATGAGTTAGCCGCTACAGCGAGGATTTGAATATTTAAGTGAATTTCATCTGCCATAGGATTAACATAGTTCCTTAAAGGTCATTGTAAATTTTGATGTTCATTTTCATTAGTAAAAGTTTCGATGTTATTTTTGTGATGTGTTTGTTATTTCTTGAGAATTGTGAAGTTTTTGTTTTCAAATTCTTCTTATGATTCACTCGAATTCAGAATAGTAGGGTTCTAAGTCATCATATTTTGAACATTGCATACAAAAAGTAAAATTCAGAAAATAAAAGACTAAAACAATAAAATAAAATTAATTTTTCTTTTTTGAGTGTTTTGCAAATTTTTTTTTAATTTTCGTATTTTCGTATTTTTTTTTAAAATTTTGAAGTTTTGTAATTTTTGAAAATTTTAAGTAAGTAAAAACTAAAAAAATTTAACGATAAAAAATAAAGTTTCAAGGAAAATTTTTTAAAAAATATTTTCTTTAAAGCTTCGCTTTTCCATTGTTTTTCCCCACAACGACGCCAAAAACTTGACCAGACCTGTAATTGCGCAGATATTTATGTTCCTTATGTTTAGCGGCTAGTGAGAACAAATGTAATATGATAGAAATTAAAGATATAATTTTCTCACTAGGAGTACTGCGCAAATATACCTATCGTTTCAAGTAATATAGAGTTTTCTTTAAAAACCGCAATTTCGATCCCACGGAGAAGTTGCAAACAAGAATACATTAAAATGAAATACAAGAATTTTGACTTAAAAAAAAATTTAATTAAGATTGCAACAACTATCTAAAAATGAAAATTAAGTTTAGTAAATTCTATAATATGCAAGTAAAAGTAATTGTAATTACTTAAACAATATGTAAAAAGAGACTTTCTCCTTGCCAATAATTCATAATCAGAGTAAGATTTCAAAAATTGTTTAGAAACTTAAATGTGGCATTACGAAAAATATGAGCATACTTATTCTTTACTTTCTTTTGAATTGTGCAAAAAACATTGACTAATCTAAAGTTGTTGTCGACATGTATAGTAGTGCTAGATATGTTATAGTCTCTCACTCTTAGATTACCCAACGCCCTCTCTATAGGACCTACCAGTGACCCTTAGTTCTAATCTCTAGACCAAATTGATAAAAGAATCTAGTCAGTCACTCTAAAAACATCAATTCTACGCACACTAAAAATTATCTCCCTATCTATTTGCACCCCCTGATGCGGGTGGATTTAGTTTATTAATTTTTTAAATATTTTTCAATATTACAAAAAACACATGACAGATACAATAGCAAATATGCAATTTAATCCCAACAAAAATAACTTAAGTGAAAATAGTTTTATCTTCTAAAAATCTTTAAACTGTCAAATCCCCTAAAAATAACGCAAGTATACATATCGCTCAAGTAATAAATGGCTCTAATAGAGTCCTAGATATTGATCCCACAGGGAAGCTGTAAATGCTTATAATTTGGAAATGCTCAACACATTTTAACATTTCAATTGGTCAGATAAGAAAGTAAATGAAAATCAGAGTTCAAATCATCACAAATTATTGATATTTAAAACTGTATAAAACAAAATCAGTTTTTCACAAAACCAAATCTCATTGTAGGGAGAAGGATAAAGAAAACTACTCAGAATTCATGAGAAGGATACAACAAAACACGGATTTACATATAAAAATAAGTTTACAAAATAAAGAAATAAAAGAGAACAACTTATCTCACAATCCTTCCCAAAAAAATCCCTTGAAGTTCTCTTCAAGCACTTTCCCTCTTTACAAGCACTCTCAATTTTCTCTTAGAAAATTAATGAAGAAGAAATCTCCACCTTCCATCTCCTCTTACAATCCTTGAAAAAATCTCCAAGCCATTGAATTTCTCTCTCGCTCTCTTGCCATCTTCAAAAATCCCTCACACCCATCTCTCAAAACTCTCTATCAAACTCTTCTTTATGCTCTAGACTTTTCTCTTTTTTATTAGAGGTTTCCTCCCTCCAAAAATAATTCAAAATTCCCTCCAAAATTATGTCCAAAAGTCAACCATTTTGAATTCAAAAGACATGTCTATTGATCCGGGAGACATATCCCTTCATAAAAGAACTTTTAAAAGTGCCTAAATACATTGAATCACTCCATGGGGCATTTAGAACAAGTTTTCCTTTTAAAATTCGCGCAAAATTTGTCCTGAATCGCCTTTATCCGCAAAAATTCATCTCTGGTGCTTCAAGTGCCAACTTGCTTAAGACCGCACAATTTTGGGTTTTGGCGCTTCAGACGCCAGCTCTCTATCAAATGGCGCTTTCCACGATAGCTTTCTGTAAAGTGGCATTTCAAGCGCCAGTTTTCGCGCTTCAGGCAACAAAATCCAAAAATTTGCTGTTTTGACTCCAAATTTCATTTTTTTGCTACTTTTGCTCCAAATGCCTCAAATTGATCTACCTGCAACAAAAACATGAAAAATAACCTTCTTTAAAATGCAATATCACCAAAAATAAGCATAAAATGTATACTTAAAACAACATATTCTTTTGGTGTATCATCCCCCTTTGGATGATCATGACTGTTCTTTTCAAGGTAGAATGTGATACTTACAAGTCAATAAATCTTAGCCCTTTCGGGTTAGTAAGTTCCTTAACAGGTTTTAACAATACAAGTGACCAATTTGTAAGTAAATAATAGACCGCTAAAAAAATCATCACAATTTTTAGGAATAAAAGAAGTTATAAAGAAAATCAAAATTACTTACTTAATTACTTCATATTACAAGGAGAAAGAAAGCAAACTACTCACAAAACATGGAGATAACAAAACAAAACATATTTATAAAACTTCAATCCAAACTATAAAACTTAAAGACAAAGATACAAATATTTATCTAGAATGTTCCCCCAATCATTCCTTTGAAGTTCTCTGACTTCTCTGACTCCAACATCACTTACAAGACTTGCAAACTTCAGAAATAACCAAGACTCACAAAGAAAATTTTTCACACACTTAACACACTCACACACTATGATACTCTATAGATCTAACCCCCTAGCCCCTTGGAATCAATCTATATTTATAGAGTTTCAAAAATGATCAAGGGTTACTTCAGAAATCTCTTTAAAATTCAGCCTCATTCAATGACTCTTTCAGAAAATAACCGTGGCACCTAGGTGCCCAATGATGCACTCCTATTGTGTGTTGATTTTCTACGTGTTTTATGTCAATTTAAATCTATGGTAACAGTGCCAAGAACTTGACCCATCCCAAAATTACACAGTAATTTAGCTTTTAAAAAATATGGCCAATAACTTGACCCAATTTTTATTAAGTATTTAATGTGCAAAATAGAAATGTTACATAAAATATATGAAATAGTTCACACACTAGGAGCTCTACACAAGTGCACATATCGTTTCAAGTAATTTAGGGCTTTCTTTAAAAACCCTAGTATTGATCCCATGAAGAAGCTAGGTAAGAAATCCCTTAGGCTAATGCTAGTCTACTACTATAAAAAATTAGTTTGGAAGGTTGATTAAAGTGGTTTTAATGTATGCTAAAAAATTAGGATTAATAAATTAATTTATAAACTTTAAAATTAAATTTACTAAGACTAAACAAAGTTTTGTGACAAAAAGTTCAAATTTAAGAAAGTATCCCTCCCACTACAATGAATTTTTGTTTAATGATAGAGATAAATGGTTTGAATTCATATTTTATAAAATAGAAACAATCTTAATTCTCTACACTGATTCAGATAAAAAATCATTAGCTAATCTCAGGTTTAGTCCCTAAATCCGTTGTTAGGCTGGGAGGATATTGACTCTCACTCCAGAGCTCCCACTTCCCTTCCCCTAAATGCTAACACTTGCTTTAGTTCTTAAACACTAAGACCAAATTAAGGATGTTAGTCTGTCACCCTAAAATCTCCAATTCTACTCCAATAAAGTATATTTATCTATTTATTTGCACCTAATTCCATAAACAAAACACTCCTCCATGGAATTAAATGCGATTCTCACTCTATTGTAGAACTCATACTCCATTTCCCGGATCATATGTTTCACAACAGATTTTAATATTTCAATTGTCTAGATCGAAAAGTAAATTATGAATGAAGTGGAAAAATTATCACAATTTACTTTATATTTTAAAATAAAACATCGAAATTATCTCTTTATTTCATCATATCTCAGAGTAGGGAGAAAGATAAAGAAGTCTACTCAGAACTCATTAAGAAGATACGACAAAACACATATTTTAAATATAAAAACAAGTTTACAAAATAAAAAAAATGAAAGAACGCAACAAATCTTAGACTCTTCCTCAAGAAAATCTCTCGAAGTTCCCTTGTAGCACTTTCTTTCTTTACAATCAACACTAAATTCTCTCTTAGAAGTGTAATGAAGAAAAAAACCCCTCACCTTCGTTCTCCTCTTACAATTCTTCAAGAAAATCCTCTCTATACACAAGAATTTACTCTACAACACACTCACACTCACTCACACACACACACACACACACACACACACACACACAAAACCCTTACACACTCACACACACAAACCCCACACACTCACACACCAAACCCCCACACACATACACACATGAGAGACACCAAGCCCTCTTTTTTAAAGAGACACCAATTCCCTTTTTTTTCTCAAAAGACAAATCTATTCATCCATAACATATGTCTCTTCATTCAAGAGCCTTCTCCAAGTGTCTAGATGCATTGAATCACTTCATGGGGTGTTTTAATCATTTTGGAGCCTTTTAGAACAGCTCCACTTTTTCGTTCTATTTTAGCTCCGTTTCGCCCCATTTTAGTTGTGTTTCATTCCTAACAGATAAACCGACAAAATAAGCATGAAAACAACCTTTCTTTAAAGTGTAATTTCATTCAAAAATGTGTGAGAAGTGTAAATGAGATTAAGCATAGAAAGACATATCAAAATGTGTTAGGGACAAAATTTTCTTTGTTGTTCATTTTTTCTCCAAATTAAACTGTTTTTGCTTCTTTTTCTCCAAAACTCCATTTCTTGTCCCTGAAACCAAAAATATGCAAAATACATTCCTTTAAAGTGTAATATCATTAAAAATCATTAAAATTGGCATAAAATATATATGAAAAAGTAGTAATTTTTTAGGCGTATCAGAATCTCCCAAGCTTAAGTATAAGATTTCTGATTCTCTATTCATTTCAAGAAGAATTGCAATTTGTCATATTAAAGTCACTTAGAATATCCATATGAAAAAGAACTTCATGAGAACTTAATTATTAAGGATACTAATACTCAAATACAAATTTTAAAAAAAATGTAATAAAGCCTTCTTCCTCAAGTTGATTCAAGTGAAACCAATTTTTGATTAGGCATTTCCTCAAGCTTCTCCTCACATAATTTTCTCTTTTTTTTTCTTTTTTTTTCTTTTGGGATAATTTTTAATTCTTTTTTTTTTCATGTGAGTATTACTATATCTGGATAACTTTTAATAATTTTGAACTTTACTTTCCTCTTCTTAAAGTTAAAAACTTTTTACATTCCTTCACTTTATAAATTCATATTAGCTTCGATGATTTTTCATAAAGCCTCATTCTTTTCTTCTTACATGAAACTCTAAGATTCTTAATACTTCAAAAATATAATTTCCTTTACTTTAAATAGAAAAGGCATAGTCTTATTCTTTCGTATCAAATATCTTTACTCTAGAATCAACTTTCATTGTTAAAAACTTTTACTTAAGCCTACTATATATTTAAAAACACAAATATAGTTATCAAAAGTTAGCCTCTAATACCAAAGGTCATGTTAAATTAAAATTTTAAAATATAGATAATTGAGGACAAATAAAATTTATTTTCATTCTTTTAAAGAAAATTTTCTTCCCCCCAAACTTAAATTTTTAAATATTTTGCAATTAATTCCGTAAAATGTAGCAGGAAGAAAAAGTAAAAGTTGAATCTACTAACTACTACAA
>NEWO01001928.1:36075-48028 GCA_003013225.1 Phalaenopsis aphrodite
TATATATATATATATGTAAATTAAATGCCTTTTCGAAGCAGGCCACAGGATTCCCATTTCGGCGGCTGACCAGCTTCTAATGGGCAACTCCATAATCAAAATAGTGTCGATAACTTTTAGCGACTCCACTGGGGATAAGCTTCTCTCTCCATATTAATCAAGAAATATTATCATTATACATCGGTAATGTGTTCGTGTCCCCCATGAACCATATTACCCTTCTTCAGTTGGCATGCTCCACCCATTTCTTTCTTGGGTAAGTACGATCAACTCTTTTGGTCTTCAAGACTGTCTGTTCAATCACATTTGAATCGGAAGGTTCAGGAGATCATTAAGGACTTTTTAATCTTAATGTGTGGTCAGACCCCCAATAGGTGTGTTGGTGGACTAGTTCCACCTGGGCATCGTGCGCTGTAAAGTTGGTCCTGCACTAGGTCCTGAACTTCACTTTTTCCCTTTCAAGTTTGATTTGCTATTTTACAAATTAAATTGGATTATGTCATATTGCGCGTGCTCTTTAATTTTTCTTACATTAATTAAATCTTTCTACTTTCAAACAATTTTTACTAAAATCTTAAAATCTCCACAAATTAAATAAAGACTTATCCGGTCTACAGACCGACCTCTGTTAATTTGTAGTGCTCGCACTAGGATTATGAGGTATTGGCCAAATATCTAACCCATAAATTTCTTTTTTTGAAGCTGTTGCAATGGGATTCCCAATGCTCACTTTCTCGGGCAACTTGCTGATGAGCTGCAGTGCCCGCAATGTCACTCCCACCATCAAGTTTGGAGCAGGATTTGATGAACTCGAGGTTATACTCAAAAAATCCCCATTCGTCATGATGAAAGTCACCACTTGAGAGGTTCAGAAATCATCCACTGAGTTTAACCTAAACTACCCTCAGGATTTCCCTCTTACAAGAAAGTGAAGACTACTGTAACATGACACCTACTAAGCCTGCTATTCCCATTTCTGCTAAGGGAAAAGAGGTTATGATCGTCGAAGAGCTAACTGAAGGATTGGTTGTCCTGCTGTAAGTATTTAAAATTGGATTAAGTTCAAGGACTGTACCAATAACCCAAACCCAAAGGAGAAACCGTAGCTGGAAAGTTCGGAGGGCTGTTGAAGCCTAGATTTCTAAGAAAGTACTTGTTGATGACGGTCCTCATCAGGAGGAGTCAGGATTACTGGAGATTTACCTACTTCTGCAAGGGAGTGGGTTCCATCCCTTAATGGATACTAATGGGTACGAAAGTAGCCAGAAGATCTCCGCTACTTTACCATCACCTCATAGACCTGGTGGGGAGGGAAGAAGCCTGCTCCTGTCACCCGAGTCAGTACAGTTTTCCAGAGACTAGCTGTCAAAGAAGGTTGTTCAATTGGTGAGTTAATCAAATGAGTGGGATGTGCAATATCCCCTCACATGAAGAAAGAAATTCTAAGAGATGTCAGATCTACCATACGATCCCAGAAATAAACTGAAGCTTTGCCTGCTCGCATTCTTGTCTGGTTCCACTTACGAAGCAAAGTTGATACTATAATTGTTGCTACAAATTCTGCTGTCACTAGACCCGTAAGCAGTCGACCAGTTAAGTTGCGCCTAGGTCCGAGAATTATGCCAATTACCAGTCACATGGATGTTGTTAAAGTTTTGAAGGAAAAGAAGAAGAGATCACTCAATACTGTATTTGGTCTGCACCATGGGGACCATACTTCTCTTTGACATGCCTATGTTTCTGTTGAGACACTCCATCTCAAGACATCACTGTCAAAGAAAAAGTTGTGGGTATCCAAGGTCATCGTACCGATAAGATCCAGTGAGCCCGAAGGGTAAGATCATGGAATGAAGCAAGGGTCCAAAATATCCAGCATTTTCACAGCAATTGCTAGTGAGATAGATGAGCAAGTAGAGAATGTCCAATACAGTCCTCTAGATCTCAAGGTGCTATAAGAATCAATAATTGAAGAAAGG
Organism: Phalaenopsis aphrodite; assembly: GCA_003013225.1. Lineage (NCBI taxonomy): Eukaryota > Viridiplantae > Streptophyta > Magnoliopsida > Asparagales > Orchidaceae > Phalaenopsis > Phalaenopsis aphrodite. Next base: position 38,052 of record NEWO01001928.1, read on the forward strand.
TAAAAAAACTCAGAGTCGAGAATTTCAAGTTGGCCCGAGAACATGGAGTTTCCATTGATGATGATGAAGATTTTGACTTCAATGATTACCTCGAGGTAAATTTCATGGATATTCATGTCATCGAGACCAGAGCCGCTACATCTACGCATAACACCCAATCTATTACTGAAGCGAACATCGTAGATGAGCTGCGTAGGGCTGTTTTATTAAGGGATGAGCAAATTAGTCAAATGGAGAAAAGAATGGAAGAGATGGCTGCTGCCATGTCCGCCATGACCACAGCTCAAGGATAGTCTCATCCACCACAGTTAGCCTCCCTAGGAGTCAATCAATCGAAGATTATACATATCACAGATGAAAGGAGGAAAGTTTCCTTAGCAAATACAGATGAGCAAAAAAAGAAAGATTCTCCATCAAGTGTCATACTGAAAAAGGAATTTAAGCAAATGGTTGAGCAAGTTCGGGAGGCCTTAGCCCAATCTAAGGGCGGTGCATTGATTTTAAAGGGTAGACCTTACCCGGAGGAGTTTGATTCCGAACCCTACCCTAAGGGTTTTGTGTCGCCAAACTTTAAGATATTTGACAGGACTAAAAATCCCAGGCAACATATAACATATTTTTAAGCTAGTTGTGGCAACACACGAGGAAACAAAGCTTTTCTCATGCAACATTTTGTCAGTAGCCTATCAGGAATCGCTTTTGATTAGTATGCCAAACTACCCAACAGATCATTCAAAAAGTTCACCGAGCTAGAAAAATAGTTCGTGAAGAGATTTGCTAGAGCGCAACATCATTTGTATATTAGAAATCTCGTAGTAGAGAAGCAAAAGCCCAATGAGACTTTAATGGGCTACATTTTGAGGTGGAGAAACCTTAGCATGGAATGTGAACCTCAGCTACAAGAACAACATGCGATTGTGATCTTACTTAAGAGCATCCATGGGCTAATAGCTTTCATGCTCAGGAGACTCACCATTAAATCCTTTGAGAAGCTACTCAGCAAAGCCAACAATCCTCAAGAAGAAGTCAAACATATGGATTCTCAAGAGAAAGTGGAGAAATCCAGGACGGCTAGGGTATTTGAAAAGAATTCTGGAACAGTGACAACGGTCGATAAAGGAAAGCAGCCAATGAAGATACATGTAGAAAATTCTCATCAGAATTCCCAATCATCACCGCGGCATGCTCAACAACAGACACAATAGTATGGCTAGTCTAGCTAGCAATCGCCTCAGGGGGGATCGTACCGCACAAAAAATAGAAATGGTCAGTCCTTAACGTAATGAGGGAAAATAGTGTATTCCTTTAAAGACAAAGCAGTACCCAAAATATTTAGAAGTCTGTTGAAGAAGCCTAAGTTTAGATTACCAGAGTCAAAGAAACCCAAAGAGGTCGACAAAAAGGATTAACCTAATTATTGCCCGTATCACCGGATGCTTGGACACACTATAGAGGATTGTTTCATTTTTAAGGATTGGCTGGAGAAAAATCTTAAGGAAGAAAATATAACAATTCCAAAAGAATATTTAGAAGAATCTTAAAGAGGTTCTGTAAATATAATTTTGGCTAAGCCAGTCTCTCCAATTGATCCATATGCTGGTAAAAATGGATGGAGTATGACTTGGAACAAGCTCAAGAGTGTACTAGACCAAATTCAAAATGCATCAAGGTAAGCCTCCGTTCAGAGTCTTCAGCCTACCAAGCTAGAGTTGAAGATTTCACCAGGAAATTCATTGCCACCAAAGAATAAGAAGAAGACCACCACCACGAAGACTGATAACACAAGGGTTAGGATAAGAGCTAACACTGCTAGATTAGTTGTCTCAGATTCATGGAAGAAAATCCTTGAACCCCTGACCTTATATGATTACTTTTTGCCCCTCTAGGGTCTTATGAATATAATGATTATGATTTCGATTATGTTTTAACTGTTTATAGTTAAAACCTAATTGATTATGACCAATCTAACTTCAATATCGATTCCCAAATCAATCCTCAAAATTTACTTAAGTTTGATGAACCTGTTTGCAAGACTGAAAAAGACGTCGATAATACCAATTACGACATTACCAGGAGTGAGGAACCAATCCTTGAGTGCCAGGGTGCACCACTTGCCATAAACTTAGATCTTCCCGACAAAGAGGAAACATCGGAAGATTAGCCTACGACATCTAAAGAAGAAGAAATTATAGAAGTGAACTTAAGGAGCGGGAAAGTATTACCCCCAAGATCAGCTCCAACAGATAAAGAAAATCAAATAGTAACTTGAGAAGAGCTACCTCCACCTTCACCAGCCAAAGAAACACATAACCAAGTAAAGATTGAAGAATCATACAAAGTGGATTACAACATTTTGGCTCATCTTAGGAAGTTGTTGGCCAAACTAAGCATCTATGACGCTCTAATCCAGTCAAAGGAGATGAGAGAGTCTCTAGTTATAGCTTTGCTTGATCTAGAAATTTACTTAGCTCAGTTGGCCAGCACATACTTGGATGAAGTTTGCATGTTGAAAGAACAGTTGGGGGTAACCCTTACATATGAAGACTTGTTGCTAGGTCCGCTGACCATAATTGTCCACTCTATATCTCCATGAACATCGACTGATTTGTGTTGTCTAGAGTTTTAGTAGATCCTACGGACATTGGCCTATTTTTACATTGAAGCTAACAATGAAATGATGTTAAGAGGATTCAACCAAAAGGAAGAAAGAGCCCTTGGATCAATTACATTATTTATGAAAGTTGGAGGACTAGTAACAACCACTAAATTCCATATTATCGACACCGAGACCTCTTTCAATGCTCTATTGGGTTGACCATGGATTCATGAACATAACATGGTTCCGTCATCTCTACACCAGTGCATTAAGTACTACAAGGAAGGACAAGAACATTACATCAAGGGAGATTTACAACCATTTTCAGTTCATAAAGTTGACATTCATGAAGATGCTGCCTACTATGCGCCTCTAAAGAAAACTGTCTTCTCTCATGAAGTTATGGCAAATAAAGTGGAAGATTCAGATGAATCCAAAAGTGGAAGCCATTTAGCTCTGCATGAACGATCTTCCATCACTCTTTTACAATGAGTCGGTGGGGTTCTTTTAGTTCGCTCACCCGAGGTTGAGGCCGGGGACGTGGACGATGAAGAACCAACTTGATTGTTAAACAAACTAGGCCGACCATCAACATTGATTAAGAAGAAAGTTTTGAAGATGAAATAATGATGATAAATTTGAAGAAACCACAGAATGAGATATCCTTAGAAGATGTGGAGAAAAGTGAATATAAGACAATGTATGATCAGATAAACCACTATGTGAACGTCATGACCCTTGCTCCAAATCACACCCAAAAGGTTGAGAGTTTAGAGTTCAAGGAGGTCCGTAGCATTGGTTCAAAGCTGATTAAACTTTATCATGCTTCTACTTCTAATAATCTTGAAAATCATGTAAATTTAGATGAGGATCCTAATAAATTAATGGAATTACCTTTTGGTTACTTTTCGCCTTGTGTACAAATGTTAATTCAACATGGACATTTGCCAAAACAAATGCCAAAACATAAATTATAACTTTTTGAAAAATTATGGGGTGTTAAAAGTTGAACTCGTAATTCAAAAGAGGGTATCAAATTTGGTACAGTCGGACCAGTCAATGATTCAAAATTTTTCATGATTGTTAGTGGTAAATCAGAAGAGGATTGCCTCGATGTGGAGGATAACTCCACTGATCAGTTAATAGAAAATGCCCTGCCAGAATTTGAGGAAGAAATCAAGTCAACTGTTGATGAATTGAAGAAAATTAACCTCGGGACGGAAGAGCAACCCCGACCTATATTTATAAGTTCTCTACTCAATGATGAAGAATCTTTAGAGTTGATCAAATTGTTAACAAAATTTAAAGATTGCTTCGCATGGAGTTATGACGAAATGCTAGGACTATCAGCAGAAGTTGCATTTCATAAAATTGGGGCAAATAAAGATATGACCCCAGAAAAACAAGCTCCAAGAAGAATGCGCCTCAAAATAGAGCAACAAGTCATTACTGAGGTGAAGAAGTTAATAGAAGCTAACATTGTGCAGGAAGAGCAATACCCCACATGGTTAGCTAACATTGTACGATTTAAAAAGAAAAATGGACAAATTTGTGTATGTGTTGACTTCAAGGATTTGAATAAAGCATGTCCAAAGGATGAATTTCCATTGTCAATACTAGAAATGACGGTGGATATCACTTCGACATATGAGATTTTCTCCTTTTTGGATGGATCGTTAGGGTACAACCAAATCAGGATGGCTCCAGAGGATGTAAAACTTACAGCCTTTAGAACGCCTATTGGAATTTTATGCTATATAGTGATGTCGTTTGGATTGAAGAACATTGGAGCGACATTCTAACGAGCTATGACAAAGATTTTTGATGATCTCATTCACAACCAAGTGGAATGCTAAGTGGATAATCTGGTCATTAAAAGTAAACGAAAAATAGACCTTTTGTATGATTTGAGGATCGTGTTCAAACGATTACCACAATATAAACTTAAGATGAATCCCTTGAAGTGCAATTTTGGCGTTACCTCCTATAAACTCCTAGGATTTTTTGTCTGTTATTGGGGAATCAAGATCGACCCGAATAAGATTAAAACTATCTTGAAAGTGCCTCCTCCCAAGACCTTGAAACAACTATGTTCCTTCCAAGGAAAGTTGATATATCTGAGACGCTTTATTTCTAATCTCTCAGGTAGGTGCCATTAGTTAAGAAGAACACCAAATTCATTTGGGAAGAGAAATACCAGCAGGCTTTTAAGGACGTTAAACAATATTTAATGACACCTTCTATTTTGGCAGCCCCTATCCTAAGAAAACCTTTAATACTTTATATCGCGGCCTTAGATGACTCTCTTGGAGCCCTATTAGCCTAAGTTAATGACGAGGGTAAATAAAACACACTCTACTACTTGAGTCGACATCTAATACCGATGAAAATAAGGTATCCGCCTATTGAGAAGCATTGTCTAGCTTTGATTTTCACCACCCAGAAGCTCAGACATTACTTGCTTTCTCATAAGATAACTCTAATTTTGAAAGTTAATCCGTTGCAATATTTGATGACCCAACCAACAATCTCTGGACGTCTAGCAAGATTGTCGATGATTTTGTTGCAATTTGATATAACTTTTGTTCCCCTCCATGCTATCAAGGGACAAATTTTAGCAAATTTTCTCGCTGCACACCCACTTCCAGCTGGGTCCCCTCTTAATGACAAACTATCAAATGAACATGTACTACAAATGGAATTCTCTAGTACGCAATGCTGGGAGATGTACTTTGATGGAGCTTTGTCAGACAAAAAAGACAAAAGATCGGGAGCAGTTATACCAGGCAAAGCAGGAATTAACTTGATCTTCATCATGCCAGATAAGGGTATGTTGAGATTCTCCTACCAATTGACAGAGCCGTGTACCAATAATGAAGCAGAATATGAAGCATTAATCACCGGGTTGGAGTTAGCGATCTTGACGGATATAAAAGACTTTGGCATTTATGGTAATTCTTAACTTGTCATTAAATAAGTCACCGGATAATACAAGATTTTGAAACCAAGGTTAGCAGAATATCATCAGTACGCGATGTGGCTGCTAGAAAAAAATTCCAATGTAACTTTCTACCAGATTCCTCGGTGAGATAATGCCCATGTCGATGCTTTAGCAAAACTTTGAAAAGAATTGGCGTGACCCCTAGAGGTTTTCATTGACATTACGGTACAAGGAAGATAGGTTTTATCTCATATTGACTTCAAAAATCTACACAAGATTGAAAAAGAAGAAGAAACAATGTTTGCGGTTGCCAATATCAATAAAGGTTGGCACAAGCCATTAATAGAATTTTTGCAAATTGGAAAGCTGCTAGAGGAAAAGTCAGCAGCATATCACATAACAAGAAGGGTTATGTCATACACTTTAGTAAGTGATGTCCTCCATAGAAGATCATTTGATCAGATGTGGCTACGATGCCTAAGCAAAACAGAAGCATAAAATATTGTCAAAGAAGTACATGCCGAATTATGTGGTGTTCACCAGTCAGGGCCAAAGATGAAAATAAAGATCAAGAGACTCATATATTATTGGCCAGCAATGATGTCTGACTGCATGAATATAGCTAGAAAGTGCCAAATGCATGAGGTGGTCTTGCACTAACCTTCGAACCTGTTACACCCAACCATTTCCTTGTGGTCATTCGAGTGTTGCGGCACGAACATAATAGGTCCGATAGACCCTCCATCCTCTAAAGGACACAGATTTATACTTTCCACTATATATTACTTTTCCAAATGGGCAGAGGCAGTACTGTTACGAGAGGTTACATCACATCATATCCTTCAACTTTTCAAAAGACAAATCATCTACCGTTTTGGAGTTCCGCACAGAATAATTTCCGATAATGGGACAACCTTCAAGAGCACAAAAATAAATAATTTTGTCAAGTGGCACAAGATAGACTGGAGTACTCTACAATCTACTATCCCAAGGCAAATGGCCTGGAGGAGGCCTTCAACAAGACACTAGTATAGATTTTGAAGAAGACACTGGATGAAAATAAAAGAGAATGCCATAACAAACTGTTAGAAGCCTTTTGGGCCTACCAGACAACATTCGGGACTCCCACTCAATGTACACCCTATGCACTTGTGTACGGGTCTGAGGCTGTACTACCGCTAGCAGACACCATCTCTCAGAGTTGCTGTCGCCAATTAACTTACAACAGAAGAAAGTGCAAAACTCAGACTTGAAGAATTGGAAAGTTTTGAAGGAAAACGACTAGAAGCACAATAACATTTGAAGCTTTACCAAGTAAGGATGATACAAAATCATGACAAATTGGTCCACCCAAGGAGGTTCAAAGTTGGTGATCTCATTCTTGTGTTTAAAAGGCCTATTCTTGCATGTCGCAAAATGGGTGGAAAATTTGAGCTAACTTGGTAGGGACCATTTGTCATAGAAAAGGTCTACGCAAGAGGAGCCTACCAGTTGGTGGATTTACATGGCAAGAGACCCATGTTGCCAATCAACGGACGATACTTGAAGACATACTATGCAACTTGACTTTCCTTGAATTGAAATTTTAAAATTTTGATTAATCTGGGGTTATTTATTTGGCCAAACGTCTGTGACCGGGTCCAAAAATTTTGTAATAAAATTAACGTCAATAAGATGAAAACTTTTGAACATGCTTCAATTTTCTCCCTTCTACTTTTAAGGTTAATATTTTACTAAATTAAATAATATGTAAATATAAATAAATGTTCTTCTCTCCGATACAAGCTAAAATTTAATCTAATAAACATTTTATTTTGTTCTTGTTCCTGCTAAATTACAGCGTGCTGATGTTTTTCTTTTCGTCTACAGAAAAAATGTTAGGACAAAAACTAATTTTTGCTTTCAAGGATGGCTGGAATCTCGCACTTAACAAGGAAAGGGCACCGCAGGGTGGAATCATAGACTTTGATGTGGACTTCAGCCAAGTCGATGTTGACTATGAGGGTCCCCTGATGGATGTGGTCAACCTTTCAGAAAAAGAGGGGTTACCGTCACTGTTAAAGATCAGCACCAAGGAGGATTCCTCATTGAAGGGGTAAGAAAATGATAATGCAGTAAGATCCAATGAAGGGGACTAGTCGTCTGCCATCTATGATAAATACACCGATCAGAGGACTAGTCACTGCTGATGAAGAGAGACTGCCAGATGCACTGTTATGAAGGACTCAATGTAGAAATGTCAATCATAAAGAATACAGAGCATTCCTACGTGAAGAAAGAAGACGCTAGAAGAAGGCAGAAAACTTGCTTAACCTGATTCCTGAGGTGAAGATCTATGATCCATGCATGAGAGAGACTTCCTTGAGCTTGCCTGCCATAGAGGATGAGTACGAGTTCACTATAAAGCCGATGCCAGAAGTTTCAGATGATCTTTAAGCAGGTTGCCCAACATGCAACGCCGAGATTCCCATACGGATACTAGCTACAGGGGTGTCTGTGGAATGCCCAAATTGCAACGTCCTCCACCTAGAGTGCTACAGCACTCTGGAGGAGTATACGTCCATCAATAGCAGATTTTAGATCAACAATCCCTCAATGGGGGAATAATATATTCCGCTGGATACAAAGACAACACAAGCATGGATTCCTGTTGATATTGAAATGAGGGAGCGTCGTCAACGGCCGCCGATGGTTACCATGGCAGAATTAGACAAAATGAGTAAAGTAAAGAAAGAGGGAATTTGAATTTTTTTAAGAAGTTCAAGGATGATTTGTCAATATACTAAAAGGCCTGGAACCATACACTAGAGTCTTCTCTGAAAGTGAAGAAAGGAGCATTCTTGACTGCATATTCGACCTAAGAGATAGGGGTTGAGCTAGTCTTCTGATGGAAAAGACCTATGTTGAACCAGGAAAATGGATGCGTGGAAAAGGCCGAATCACTATCCAATGTGGATGCTGTTATAATTTTACCAAAGATAGACAAGGAAGTCCCCCGGGGATTTTAAGACATGATGAGGTTGATCTGTTAACTTCTATAATAAAGTGGATGAACAAGAGGATGGTTAGGTGGAGCATACTTCCATCTGAATGCGTTCCCAACACCTGTATCATCAATATCTACGATGAAGGCTATTGCATTGCCCCACATATAGACCATCATGATTTTGTGAGACCTTTTTTCATGGTCTCCTTCATGAGCAAAAATAATATTTTGTTTGGGAAAGAAATAGCTGTCATTGGCCCCGAGGAGTTTAGAGGATCCGTGGAGATTCCACTACCAGTGGGTTCATAACTTATTCTCAAGGGAAATCGAGCAGACCTGGCCAAGCACTGCATTCCAGGGGTATGACACTGCAGGGTTTCTGTAACTTTCAGAAGAATGGATAACAACAAGATACAATATGGATGCTGACCAGATTCAGAGTTAGAGGAACTACAATCTTACGAGCTATTAGAGGGTTGCACCTCTAAGTACACATAAAAGGGAACTCTTATCCTAAAGCGTGGCTTAGTAGATCAGCTCGATCAGGAACTCTCCTCGTCAAAGATGGATAGTCAGTGGATACCTTTTTGTATCATGTTTTGGCGTAGTAGATATGATGATATATGTATCAGATATGTTCAACTTATGATATGTATTCAACACGAAGATATTTTCAGATGTACTTTTGATGCGTTTAGCATAATGCACCTTTATGATGCTTCGACCTATGTTCAATTTGTATCACCTGTTAGAAGCATATTAATGAAATTTCTTCCAGAATTTAGTCTATTTCTTGAATTGCCCTTTTGTGCAATAGATCAAGAGCCCAAGAACCATGCTACAACGAACAAAGAACAAAACAATAAAAATTTGATAATGATAAAAGTTCAAATAAAATACTGTTTTAAAAAATCAACCAACCAAAAAATTTTTGAAATTTGAAAATATATTTTGACAATTAAAGGTGATAAAAATAACAAGAAAATAATTATGTTGAGTTGTTTCTCTCGATTTCGAGGTCTCTTACTCTTTGCTCGCACAATAAGACTATCTTGGCCTGCACTAATTTTCTTCACATCCCCGCGGAATTTCACATTCTGTACAAAATCTCACAAAATTTCACAAATTTTTCTTCGCCAACGTCAACCCTATCACATGCCACATATCTACGAATTCAACGCCACAAATTCTCTACACTGCTTTCATGTTGCTTTCAAAATCGGCACCTAAATTTTGATTCCCTCCTTTTGAGGTCGGTACCTAAATTCTGACTCACTTTTTGGGATTGATACCTATATTTCAATTCTCATTTCAGAATCGGTAGCTAAATTTTGATTCCCTCTTTTTGAGGTCGGTACCTAAATTTCGACTCTCTTTTGGGATTGATACTTAAATTTCAATTCCCATCTCAGGGTCAGTACCTAAATTCTGATTCCCTCCTTTAGAGGTTGGTA
>NEWO01001930.1:0-12360 GCA_003013225.1 Phalaenopsis aphrodite
GAATGGTTGACATATTGCCTGCAAAGGTAGTGAGATCTTCAGGGGTATCATTTTGATATTCAATAGTGTCAATAATTTGGAGTTGATCAGGAGAAGAGGGAAACACTGCCTCTAACGTAGCACTTTGCTTTTTTAGTCTGAGGTAGGGGTGTAGAAGGTCACATTGAGAACTGGAGTGACCGAACATACGACAGTTCGATCAATACAAAACGAAAGACTCAATCACAATCTTTTGCTAATATTCATGGTGTTGTGTGCCTAACCAAATTTCCTCAGAAGCGACTGAAGTGATGTTTCTTTCAACAAGTACTCTGACTTCAGATGGGCGAAAAAGATTGAAAGTAGGAATATCCGTTTTGAGTGACTTATCATAAGATGAGGCAATATAATACAACACATTTTGAGTAAAATTGTGAAATTTCAGACCAGGGAGGCGAATCCAGACCAGGAATAATTGGTGGTTCTGTTTGTGAGTTAAAAGTCACCGACCATTTCAAGATCTTCATTTCTCTGTTATCAATCCAGATTACCCTTCTAACAAATAATCGTGTGTAATTCTCTTCATTATTAAGTTGAATATGAATGTGTCTTCCGTAAAAGTCAAATTTTTCACTCTCCAACAAGATGCATAAGCTCAAATTCCTTACGAATAAGCTCCATTTTGGGATGACCATAAAAAAATTTCCCGACCAAGTTCGAGACGACGAGAGGAAGCAAGTTGAAAACACTCAGCTTCTGTAAAAAAGATGACAGATTTCTCATTCATCATTCCAGGTTTCTTGATGTCCTCCGTCAACTCAAAAGGAGAGAAAAAACACAATTTAGAAGTACCTGAAATGTGGACACCTGCCAGGGCAGTAGCATCTTATAAATGAATGACATTTCTTTTTTTTTCTTTTTAGAAGGCCACTAATCAATTTTGATCATTTTAGATCTTTCCATTCAACTGTTATGCTAAAAGAAGGTTTTTCAACACACTCAATTTCATGAGAACAAGAACTAAGATTACGTGGGTATTATTATTGCTGTTGATGAAGATGAAAATTGTGGTTCTGTCCAAAGAAAAATAGAGAAAAAAGAAAGAAATATTGTAATACAACGATAGAAGCTACAGGAGTGGGACCAATTTGCGACAAGAAAGCAATGAAGTTGCTGAATTGGAAATGTTTGGAGCAATGCATTGATGAAGAATATGGTCATGGAGAAACTAGGGCAAAGGAAGAAATGTTTGTATAGTATTTATATAGTCAGAGAGCTTTTAATAGGGAACATAAAAAACTAAGAAATAGTAATTCCGTAATATTTATGCTAGCCAGTAGATTGAGAACTACGAAAAATTTTAATTGCAATATTTTATGAATTGATAATAGAACCTGTGGGTCTCATAGATCGCTGGAGTGGTAATGGTAGAGCAAGTGAAGCGGTCAAATTTCCTTGGTCAGTGTGGGGTCCTCACTGTCTAAATTTATGTAGGCTTTTCACGGTGATTGAGTTTTTCGACTTGGTGACTTGGAACCCCAATCCTAATCAGGTTATGGTTCAAACTTGTGGTCACCCTTGGAATTATTCCTTGGAACTCCAATTCTAATTGTGTTAATTATTGTTCATATATGTAGTCACCCTTGAACTTTTTTATACTCCAATCCTAATCGGGTTATTTATGTTTCAATTTTGTAGTAACCCCTGGATTTCTTGGTCACCCCGATGGGCTTGTATTGAGTTTTTTATTTTTGCAGTATAGCTTTCCTGTAAATTGTCTACAGAAGATGCCATGCTTTTGATGAAATTGAAACTCATGTCACTGATTAGGTAAGCATACCACTGTGTTGCACGTCAAACGTTAAATTTACCATCAGCAAGGCTCTGAAATACTATGATTTTGTTACAAAGTTTGTGTTTTGGAAATGGAAATTAATAAAATGCATCGATTATGTAATATCTCGAGGAATGCAAAGAAAATAAATTTAAGCTATTGAGAAACAAATAATGATTGTTTAACCTTTTTTTTTCTGTATTTTCATTCATATGCCGGGCATCTGAAAGTTTTGTTACTTAAAATCCCGAAATGAAAATCAGAATGCAAAGAAAATAAATTTAAGCAATTGATAACCAAATTGTGATTGTTAAACCATTATTTTATTTTTCAGTACTTTCACTCCTATGTCGAGCATCTGAAAGTTCTTTAAAATTCTGAAATTAAAATTAGAGAGATTTTAGTTGATTGCCATTATCATTCGAAATAATTGGCCAAAGCTGGTCCTTTTAATTGCTGAATATTTGGGGTTAATTTTAAAACTATTCCTTATTTATGGGCAACCTAATTCAGGGAAAGCAGACCATTAGATAAGCAATTCTTGCTCAATCATGCAAGCTAATAAGTGTTGATTTTTGATACCTCTACGCCTGCTTATCTGTGTACTGATTTCCTCTCCATTCATTGCAAGTTACTTTTAATATCTAGCAACTTGTAAAATACACGGATCTTACCTCAGTATTAGTTTGCCTTCAAAACCTTGAGATTTTAATTTTTTGTGTACACATTCATAGATAACTAATCATATAGGAAGATTCTAGCCTAACCAATGGGATTCTGAGGATACGGTTTTGATTTCATGTTACTTCTCTCCACATTTTGGGCGTAAAAGAAACTGCTGCATATGCTTTTTCGATCAGAATTTGAAAAAAATAAGGGAACTGTTGTTCTTTTTACTTTGTCTTGTTTAGTTGTAAAGAAAGATAGCTCGTAATTTGAATTCAAGCTAGTGGTTTATCTAGATGACCCATTATGGAATCATTAAAGCCCTGTGTTCACTTTGCTATTTTTTTTTTCTTTTCATCAAGCAAGTATCAATAAACAAACGTGTCATTCGTCAACTAATATGTTTGAAAACAAACGGATAGTATTAGAATAAAGTTTATCCTTAACAAATCATTAGAAATCAATATGGCACGTCGCTTGATTTCTTACTGACAAGTTCATTGCATTGTTAGAGCGTCTTCCATCTTGTTCAATGAAATCAGTAATCTTAGTGATTCTTTTATTTGTATTTAACGGGAGGTGTTCATGCTTGGTTATTTGTGAGAGAAATTTATTGACAGCAGTTGGCTTATTCTATGACATGACCTATACTTTGAAATGAATTGTGCTTGGTTATTTGTGAGAGAGATTTATTGACAGCAATTAGCTTATTCTATTGCATGGCCTATACTTTGAAATGAATGCCATATTTAGGAGCTTTTTGAAGGAGGTGTTGTTGCAGATATCAAAATTAAAATTACAATGTTGAAAAACCACTCATTTTTTATTTTTAAAGTATTTTTTAAAACCTTTTTTAGTGAAGACATATAATATATGATTCCTGATGTGGTTTGGAGGATATCATTGTTGGTTTGATTGGATCTTCCAGCATTTTACTGCACCCTCATTGCCACATGCCCATACAAGAGCTTGCTGTAGAGCTTCGTCTTGCATTTGTTCATTTGCTATGCGTCAGTGGAGATGGGAAAAGCTCCATCTGTTGCACAATTTTCACCCGTCTTTGCTGTCATTGTTTCAGCTTCTTATGCCTTTGTGAACACTTAACGCTCAAACTAACTAAACAAAGTACTCTTTAATAGGTGTTTTGAAATTGTCTCTGAAGCATCCATGTAAGTCAAACCTGTCGAAGGAGAACGTGATTTTGAGCTAATGGAAATTTTGCAATAATTAGAATGTTTGAATAACATTTTAAATAAATATCGCTGTTCTCAAAACTGAATTCGAAATGCAGATACTTTATTTTTTAGTGATTGGTTGGGAACTGTTTGGATCCAACCAATCAACTGTTACAATGCTCCTTCTACCGTGAATCCGTTGGACACATTTTCTAAATAAAGGTGTTAGCCAATTTTTTCACTTCATACCATCTTGTTTTGAAGCTGCTTATCTGGGGAGCCTAGAAGTATTACTCTAGCAGAAATATTTCTACTATATTAATTCTTAAATTTTTAAATCATAGAAGAGGCCAAAATTATCTTTTACTACATTTTACAACGTGCTTTTATGACTTGCAGGTCCTCTCAGGTTGCAATTTTAATGTTTGAGATTGCAGGCCTTCATTGGAGCTACAGGTTGTGCTTTCTTTATTGTGGAACATATAAAAACTAGAATAAGAAAGTTCCCATAGAAAACTCATGTTTTATTTTTTGTTTCAAGAAGATTTTGTAATTTTCTAAACTGGTGAATAAGTGTAAAGGTTCCTGTTTGTTGATGCGCCTTTTTATATTTTACCCTTAACTCTCGGAAGATCCAGAGATGAAACATGGAGAAGTAAAATGGTTTCCATCATGTTTTTTGGAAGATCCAGAGATGAAACATGGAGAAGTAAAATGGTTTCCATGTTGTTTTTGCACTCTGCTCTAATGGAGGGGAAACTTCTATTATCATGCATGATAATATTTTAACTGTTGAATGAATATGATTGGTATTAGTACTGTTTGTTATAATTATTCTATTCTTGCATCCTAAAGATGACATTCTTCCATGTTCGTGCCTGATATTTTTACCGAATTAGATTGATATAGGAGCTTTACAAATTCCATAGCAGTAACCAAATAAACATAACCGGACCTTGGGCTGCTAGCATGAAGAGGGAAGAAAACATATTCCGTTTTAGGAGGCAGCCATATTCTTCTCTGGAAGATCCAAATGAGTGGAAACCACTTTGAAGACTTAATTATGAAGTATGCGGATTTTCTCTTTTTATATCAGTCCATTTCGTAGTCTCCACATTTTTGGAATAACCTTCTTACATTGTTTTCTCAACACTCTGAATTTATAATTCCTACTATTTTATTTTTGTTATGATTTCATTGAACTGCTATTTCCGTTACTTCTAGACTTTTTTATTGAATGACAGCTGCTACGATTAGCATTTCTCTATGGAAGAAGTCAATTGTTTCTGGACCTATCATCCTTTATACGAGCAGCAAGTATGTTCATTGATAAATGCTAAGGTAGATCATAGATTGAACATTATTCATGTCTCACTGACGGAGATTTTAGGAGCCTTAATATACTGCTTAGAAAAGATATTTTTCCTTCTACTTCTCTTGTTATTTATTTCTCCTGTTAT
Source organism: Phalaenopsis aphrodite (assembly GCA_003013225.1). Classification (NCBI taxonomy): domain Eukaryota; kingdom Viridiplantae; phylum Streptophyta; class Magnoliopsida; order Asparagales; family Orchidaceae; genus Phalaenopsis; species Phalaenopsis aphrodite. Next base: position 5,115 of record NEWO01001930.1, read on the forward strand.
CTCTATTATACCAGGAAAAAAGTTCGGACAGAAGCTAGTTCCTATGAGTTCAAGTGTTACTACTTGCATAAGATGTTATTCTAAAAATAGGATTTTCAACACTAAAGTGTAAAATAAGATAGTCAAATAGGCACATAATACTTGACATTTCTGCATTTTAATATAATTTGTCCATTCCAGTCATATTTTCAGTATTGTTATTTGATTAAATTTTAAATTCCAGAATCTAATTAGCACTGACATGTTCGACAGTGCTAATTAGTGAATTACACTAGAATCTAATTAGCACTGATTCAAAATTCTTAGCCACTGGATTCAAAATTCTTTGTGAATTACACTAGAATCTAATTAGCACTGACAATGAAAAGAAAAGAGAATATGTTAGAAAGAGAAGATTTTGAGTGAAAAATTTTTGGACTTTGTTATAATGGGTCTTTAGTTTATGTAACTTGGGCTTTTCGCATGACATCTTATTATAGCTTTGAAATGGGATTCGTGTTCTGGGAAAATACATATTGAGTTATATGAATAGAAAAGTATTTGTTAAGATCTATTTATTTCTTGTTGTAAATATAGGTGTATAGTTTGATTTCATTAGGGTTTAGTTCTTGGACGTAATGCACAATTTGCCAAAAGGAAGTCCCTTCATGAAGGGTCTGTTCGGCGCAGCTGTGGATTACAGATTATTCTGATAATCTGATAATCTGCAGATTATCAGAATAATCTGGCTTGCTGTTTGGGCAGCTTATTCAGACTAGCTTATTTGTGGTTAAATGACATTCCTGCCCCTGTCTGATAAAACTGTTTGGGACAGCTTATTCAGAATAGCTTATTGATAGAAAAGAAACATATAGTGCAGAAACATAAGATAATCACAGATATGTTCTAAAAGATACCATACAGTTCTCACACCCTAATGAGTCTCAGGAGAACTAAAAAAAGTACAAATAGAAGTACGACAACAAGGAGAAATATTAAAATATTTAACTTCAGACTCTGGCTACGTCGGTCCTCATCTGCACTGTCAGCCTGAGAAAACATCGGATTCACATGACTGCTGGCATGACTACTATCAGTTTAATATGAGAGACTATCACCCTATCGGAAGAAACCGCAACGAGCTAAAACACCGCTGACACAACCATAGAACTGTCTTTCAAAGTCATGCTCCTTACATGACGTTAGCAACGAAGATGATAGTCCACAATAACACAATCCCTCTGTCTGTACCTGATATCCTAGAAGTCATGTTGGTATAACTGTGAAAATAACAAAAGAATGAAATGTCAGCTTAAGGTATTTAAAAAAAATCAAAATTAAATGCATATGAATATAAACATATAATCTTATTAAAGGAAAACTTGGTAGATCAACAACCACAAATAGCATCTGTGATAGACTCCCTTAAAGCAATCATATCAGCCAAACTATCAGCATCTTGATCTTCAAAATCATTAGATTCTATGTCCTCCTCAGGTAATGAATGCCTCCACAAGTCCTGTTGGTTGCTCGAAAACATACATTTCATCATTGTCAGCCATACTGAAGTCTGTATCTGATTGCGAGAAATGTCTTCGGATGAAGTTATGTAGTGTCATTGTTGCAACCACAATGTACACCTGCTTTTGGAAAGGATACGACGTCATATCACGTAAGATGACCCACTTCTTCTTCCAAACTCCAAATGTTCTTTCAATTACCCCGCTTAAAGATGAGTGGTGTTTATTAAACATTTCATTTCTGCCACGAACTGTGCCACTAGCTCGCTCGAAATCAGGAAGATGATATCTCGTGTCAGGGTAGGGCTTCAGGTATCCCCTTTGCATATGATATCCTGCATCAACCAGATAATATTTTTCTGGTACGAAAAACAATGTTAATAAAAAATTGCACAATCCCACATATACAAATTGCTAAACAAAACTATCCTGATGGGGGGTGAGGGAAACACTGCGGCCTATTCTTAGTGGCAAAGGAGAAAATCCGACTGTCATGTGCACTCCCTTCCCAGCCTGCAACCACAAAATTAAAACACATGTTGAAGTCACAGACAACCATGACATTTTGCGTTGTTGAACCACTACAAACGATGTATGCTACATTCTCGTGGTTGGGTATTCGGGCATCAACGTGAGTACCGTCAATTACACCAATACAGTTCTGTTCAGTTGTCCATTAGAGAGTAATAATATTGTTAAAGTATAACATGTAACAAAATAAAAACACCGATAGTTACCTTCAAATATGACATGTATCGATGATCGTTGGCAATTTGTTCTGGAGTGGTAGCAAATGATGAATCCTCTGATTTAATTATTTGAGCTGCTAAGCTAACAAGCCTCTGTATCCCTTTTTGAAAAGTAACGACTAATTATTTCATATGAATGCTGAAATCTTTCCATAGCTCCTCGAATTGACTCATTCTGTGGCAGAATGTACAGTGTTATAGCCAACACCTCCCTACACATTTCTAGAAGAACCTTGGAGGCCGAGATCTAAACATAACTCGTGCAGAAGATCCATAAAAATAGGTGTCGTCATTCTGAAAATATTTCTGAACTTTATTGGATCCAGAAAGCATTTCACCAACTCATCTATCTCCAACAAAGGTGGATATCATGCGGGGAATGTGAGTAGTGCTATGCTGGTAATAATTCAACAACAATATCGCAACGGTTGTAGCAAATGACATTCTCCTACGACGTTCACGTTGCAGATCCATCATGAATAATTTAAAATATAAACATTAATATTCAACTATCCAACAATTTAAAATGTTAACAATTGTGCTAATAATAGAAGTTCTCATTTGCTACATATAGAAAGATTACACATGTAGAATGACACATATAGAAGGACAAGCATATATTAAAAATAAAATGACACAAGTAAAAGTTCAATTAGTGTTGATACATAATGAATCCATAAAAAAATATCATTCATCAAGACGCCTCTGGCTCAAGCTCCATGAATATTTTCATTCTAGTTGAATCCTCAAGTTTTTTCACACACTATGCGTGAAATCGCCTATCTGCAACAACTTCAGGAATAGTACGCAAAAGCCTCAGACAGTTTAATATGCTTGCATCAGAGATATGTGGAGCTGTAAATGCTTCAATCAAACGATCGAAGGAGGTGTTCAAAACATGTTCTTTCTCTTTATTTTTTTTAGCAACCTTGGGCCTCTTTATTGTGCTAGAGTCCCCGTATCTCTTTGATTAATGCTAGACACTTCCTCATCAGGTGTCAATGGTTCAGGAGTGAATTCATTTGACATCTCTGAAAAGGTACTTTCAGTTGGGTTGAAAGTAAATTTTCCTGTTGCGACAACACATTTAAACATTATGTCCAGTTTTTCTTCAAATTTCGGCTCAATCCTGCACTGTCTATACTTTTTTGCTGCAGCTACCGCCTGTGACATAACAGTTTAATGCGAATAGTTAAGCAAGTAAAATTACAAAAATCAATTTGGAAAGCAAACAAATCACAGAGTAGATATAAAATTACCTCCAATTTTTCAGCCCACTATTCAGCGGGAGCATCAATTGTTCTTTTAATCGGATCCCAACCCAAACCTGTAGATCCACTTTTCAACTCCTTCCATATTTTCCATTCCTTCTTTAATTGGTTCCATTTATTTTTGAATTTAAGCTTGTCGTAATCTCTGACAGTTAGTTCTTTGAACCTCGTACCAATATTATTCCAGCCCTCATTAAAATACGTTGTAGGCCTGTTCCCCAGCTTAATTTCTTTTATGCATAGATCAAAAAATATATTGGTGACTTCTTTATCCCACATTGCAGAGAGACGCCCTTCAGATGTCTTATCCATTGTGGAACTATACGAAGAATTGCAAGTAGCACATAATAATCAAATTATCTCAATTACCCAACAATTGTGCAAATAAATGCTAAAAATTGCTAAAAATAAAAAAAAAAATTACACATGTTTTTTATGTGGTTCGGTCAAAGACCTACATCCACAGAAAGATATCGAATATGTTTTATTATCAAATTTTTTAGCTTACAAAATTATATTTCTCACTGGAGAGGACTACAAATATAAAATACATGTGTAATATGTAAATTCTAATACATGTCCTTCAATTCAATTCCAACAAAGCTAGTATTATCCGTAATCCCACAAAAAATTTGTCAATGAGCTGGCCTGTCTCAAATTACACTGCAGACAAATTACACCACAATTTTCATTTCTTTGGCTCAACACCATATACCCATTTGTTAAATGAATCACATCGACATGACAACCAAAATCGTACAAATTGTTACATGAGAAAACCGCATATGCCAAAAGTATAAAGTGAGACATTCATCAAATGTTGAGCTATAGAATATGTAACAGGGCAATAAGTAAAATACAAATTCAGCCCACCATAAGGATGTGAGCCAATCATGCTTCTTTGCAAATCAATTTTGCTACCCAACATGAACTCCATATCCATTTTTTTATGTAATAAGTAAACTAGAAATCCATTTTTCTACCCACCGTAAACAACAAATTCAGCCCACCATAAAGATGTGAGCCATTCATATTTTTTTGCAAATCCATTTTTCTACCCAACATAAACTACAAATCCATTTTTTTTATGCAATAAACAAACTACAAATCCAGTTTTCTAGCAACCATAAACTACAAATGCAGCCCACCGTAAACAATTGCAACGATTTTTCTCTGCAATTTCAGTCCACCATAAATAAACTACAAACTATAAAAAACATTAATTGCAAGGTCATGGAACATTAATGCATTATAAACATCACAGTAATGCATTACAAACGAGAAATCCCAAATCAGTGGTCCTCTACTGAACCAACAAAATTGGGACAAGATGAGAGTTTCGTATGCCCATTTTTGAAATGCACAGAGGCACAAATGAGAAACCCCAAATCAGGGTTCATCTCCTTCCAAATACATAAAACGATTTGAACAGATGAAGATCTCCAACAGAAGAACAAAAAAGCAGTTATTTGGAGAAGGGACACCAACACAATTGAAAATGATTTGCACATTTATTCCCAAATCCGTAAGAAGATTTTTTAAGGAAACCCAAAACCATTTTTAGTGCCCATTTTCAAACAACACAAATCACGATTCTTCCTCTTCCACATGCACATTTTCGAAGAACACAGTCCACATCAATACCAAAGCCTTTTTCAAATACATAAAACGATTTGAACAGAATAAAGATCTCCAGCAGAAGAACTGAAAAAACTCACAGATCCAAAGCAATAGAAGCAGAGATATGGGGAAGAACCGAAAAAAATTCACAGATCCAAAAAACTCACAGATCCAGAGCACGGAAGGAGAAGAACAAAAAAAAAAAAACCAACCACAAACAATCGTAGATCTTACTGGAGAGTGTCTCGAAGGGAAAAAGAACGAAATCGAGCCCTAATGCCAGCAGAGAGTGATGCCTTGGATCAGAGAGGGAGGAGGCGAGGGGAGAGTGCGAGAGAGATCACCAAGGGCAAAAGAAGGAATTCGAGCCCTAACGCAACACAACCTCATCCTCGCGATCCGATTAATGAAGGAAAAACGATCCGCGCGACGCTACGTTCAGAACGCCGCCGAACGAACACGCGAAATAAGCGCGAGGGCGGCGTTTTGAAAACGCCACTGCACCTGTATAAGCTGCGCCAAACATGGCCTAAAAGAACAATTTGTGACGCTAAAAATCCTGCTTTTAATGATCTTTATAATATATTGGATACTAAGGAGGGTGAAAAATATGTGTATAAATTAGCCAAACTAAGAGAAAAGAAAAGTAAAGATTTAACTCAAGTAAAGTGTATTAAAGATGAAAATGAAAAAGTAATTTTCTTAGAAAAAATATTCAACATAGGTGGGTGAGTTAAATTGATAAAATTTTTAATGAAGTTTCTGAAAACGATCGATTTTAGTGATCTTAATATCGTGAATAATAATAAAACTTTTCATTTTTACCGTCGCATTAGTAAAAAAGAAGTTGAAGGGGCTTTAATGAAAACCAATGGTGGAAAGTCTGTAGGACCTAATGATATCCAAATTGAAGTGTGGAAATATTTGGGAGATTTGGGAGTTTCTTGGCTTACTAAACTCTTTAATATTATTTTAAAAACTAAAAAGATGCCTGAGAAGTGGAGGAAGAGTATTTTTTTCCCCATTTTTATAAAAGGGGTGCACAAAAGTGTCCAAATTATCGAGGAATTAAGTTGATGTGTTATACTTTAAAGTTATGGGAGAGGGTAATTGAACATAGGTTAGGACGCATCACAAAGATTTCTCATAATCAATTTGGATTTACGCTGGGCAAGTCTACTATGGAAGCTATACATTTATTGAGAGGTTTGATGGAGAAGTTCAGAGATAAAAAGGAGAATCTACATTTGATTTTTATTGATTTAGAAAAAATGATCTTAATTTATTAAATCATTTGATTTTATTTGATTCGACTTGTGTTAAGAAAGGCAGAGGTAGACCTAGGAAGACTTGGGCTTATTGTATTAAAAATGATCTTAATTTATTAGAACTAAATGAAAATATGACACTAAATAGGACGCAATGAACCCCACGTAGTGGGATTAAGGCTTTGTTGTTGTTGTTGTAGAAAAAACTTACGATAAGGTTCCAAGAGATATCCTTTGGAGAGTTCTTGAGAAGAAAGATGTTGATATGACTTATATTCAAGTCATTAAAGATATGTATACTAGAGTTGTTAGTTTTGTTCAAATTGAAGGAGGATTGACCAAATATTTTCCTATTTTTGTTGGATTACATCAGGGATCGGCTTTAAGCCCATATCCTTTTGCTTTAGTTATGGATTGTCTTACCGGACATCTACAGGAGGATGTACCTTAGTGTATGCTTTTTGCTGATGATATCCTTCTCGTGGATAAAACGAGAGAAAAAGCCTAGGAAAAACTTGAATTATGGAGGTCTACATTGGAGTCTAAAGGCCTTCATTTAAGTAGAACTACAACTGAATACATTGAATGTAATTTTAGTAATAATAGCTCTAGTGACAGAAGTATGACTTTGGGTGATCAAATTATTAAAAGGTGTGAACGATTTAGATATCTTGGGTCCATTGTTCAAGCGATGGTGATATAGATGGAGATGTTAATAGTATAATTCAAGTTGGTTGGCTGAAGTGGAGTCTAAAGGCCTTCATTTAAGTAGAACTACAACTGAATACATTGAATGTAATTTTAGTAATAATAGCTCTAGTGACAGAAGTATGACTTTG
>NEWO01001930.1:19911-29929 GCA_003013225.1 Phalaenopsis aphrodite
TGTGTGTGTCTGTGTGTGTGTATGTGTGTGTGTGTGTGTATGTTTGTTTGTCTGTGTGTATGTTTGTACATGTGTATGTGTGTATGTATGTATGTGTGTTTGTGTGTTTGTGTGTATGTCTGTCTGTATGTATGTTTGTATGTATGTATGTATGTATGTATGTATGTATGTATGTATGTATGTATGTGTGTCTGTGTATGTATGTATGTGTGTCTGTATGTGCGTGTCTGTGTGTATGTATTTATGTGTGTATGTATGTATGTGTGTTACATACAGACACACATACATATATACACACATACTTAAAAACAGAGATACACACACATACATGTGTGTGTATGTGTGTTGTGTGTATGTGTGTATGTGTGTGTGTGTGCGTATGTATGTATGTATGTGTATATGCATGTATGTATGTGTGTGTATGTGTGTGTATGTCTGTTTGTATGTGTGTGTATGTTTGTTTGTTTGTATGTATGCGTGTATGTATGTGTGTGTGTATGTATGTATGTGTGTGTATGTCTGCATTTGTGTCTGTATGTATTTATGTTTGTATGTGTGTATTGTATGTATGTGTGTATGTGTCTGTATGTATGTGTGCGTGTCTGTATGTATGTGTGTATGGTATGTGTGTATGTATGTGTGTCTGTATGTGTGTGTGTGTGTGTGTGTGTGTGTGTATGTATTATGTATGTATGTATCTCTATACCAATTTTCTAATTCAAAAGGTGCATTTTGCACTAATTCTTCAAAATCTTGTGTGACAGGACCAAATTATAATTAAAAAAAGAATTTGGTTGAATTGCTCAAATATTTATGATAATAGATTTAAAAATGGAATTAGCTTTTTTTAAAAGTTCTTTTGAATTAGACATTTCATATACTATTAAAATTTTAATTGATTATTATATTAGATCAATTTTATTTTCTAGCTGATCAAGATGGTCTAAGATGATTTATATCATGCTATTGGAGAAATTTATTTTTTTAAAAATTATAATGAATTTATTTAATGCTTAGATTTCAATATTTATTATTTTAAAGACAGCTAGTTCTAAATTTTCATTATTTATATTAATAACTAATTTTGCAGGAGGATAAATAGAACTAACTTGTTCTTCGTAAGTAAATTTTCATGTTCTTATTATCAAATTAAGTTCTTTAGTTTCTTATGTATTCTTTCATTAACAAGTTAGCAAAGAAAGTAGTCTCTTTTTTATTTTGATTTTTTTTAGTCATAGATTTAAAATAAGCATTAGAATACATAGTAAATTTAAAATAAGCATTAGGATTCTTTTTCATGTTATGTTAGATTTTTTTTTATTCCATTTCTGAAATTAGAATAATTATGAGATAAATAATTATGCATAAAAATGGCACGAGTTATATTTCCTATTTAGTAATTCATTTATAACTATCTCAAGGCGTAAGAGAAGAATGATCTTTTACCAAATGTAAAATTTGATGTGAATTTAATTGGACATTAGTTATAGGTTCATTAATTATGTCTTTATGTACAATTCTCTTAGAGATTAATATAAAATATGAAGGAATGTGAGTTGACAGTAAAGATATTCTATCTAATGATATCGATCTCATATGGTTAAATCTTAATTCAACTTCTCCATTTGTGTTTTGAATAACTGGATGTATTTTTTTTAATGATTTGTTTAAAATTTACTCCCCAAGGTATCACCAATGGTATAGAAAAGTCACTTCATTCCATTTGATACTCTATTTGTTGTTATATTAGAAACAAGTAAATTAGTTCTATTTATAAGTTGTAAGTTGAGCTATTCTCTTTATGTTAGGACATAACGTATTCATCACTTGAAATTGAATTATATATATTAGGGAGATTGTTTCAAATCCCGGTAAAAAATCATAACCATGCATTTGAATTTGGAATTTTGCTACTTAAATCAAATTTATATTTGTTAAGGAAAAAAATAAATTTGAATATGTATTAAAATAAACTAGACCATGACATACTTTGTTTCTAAAACTCCCATTAAAAATTGAGCCCAATTTAAATATCTTCCATCTCTTAAGAAGCTAGGATAAAAACATTTAATCCTCTCAAGGTTAGAGATTGTAATGCTATTTGAATTAGAAGGTTGAAACCAACATGGGGGAATTCAAGGGGAGCCCCCATAGGATTTTCAGAACTTAGGGTTAGCCCTGGGTGGTTTGGTCTTGGTCTTGGTCACACACACACACAAACACACACACATCCCCAAACCCTAAAGTCATTCACCCTTGACCTTTTTCCCTACTCTTTTGGAAAGTCATGTGAGTGGTCCCCAAGCTCTTAGCGTTTGGCTAAAGTGGCTAGGACCATCACATGGAGGATCCATGATTGGCTTCCCCTTGGTCTCATGGCACAAAAAGGGTAACATTGTGGTTAATATCCTCAATAATCTCTAATTCCACCTAACACCCATCCTTAGCCTTCTACCCCAAAATGTTTTAAAAATTACCAAAATGCTCAGGAGCCCTAATTTTCCCGAAATTCCTCAAATTGTCAATTCTTACCCAAAAATCATGTTAAATCATTCTAAACCATTCCAATTGACCAAAATACCTCTAATTTCCCTAAAATTCCCAAATTACCCCTCATGTCCCAAAAAATTATAAAACCTCCAAATTCACTCCAAACATCCCCAAAATTAATCCTAACCACTTAAAAACTTCAATTGCTCCTAAATTTTTCAAATTTTGCCAAAATTCCCAAATTGCCCCTAAATACCTAAAATGCCCAAATCTCCCACAATGTCCACGAAATTGATTTCAAATTTCCCTAATTTCGAACATAAATCATTTATTAACATGTTCAATCCTAATATATATCAATTTGAGGTCCATTTGAACCAATCTCCAAACCATAATTTCAATTTTGAACCAAAACCCCCAATTTTGACCCAAAATCCAAATTTCACCAAATTGAACTTCATGAAACCTCAATTTCAATCTAATTGATATCCAAACTACTCATGACAAATTTCTAAATCATTTTGGACTTCCAATTGTACAAATCCAATTCTTATCCAAACTCAAACCCAAGTCCAAGCCCAAACCATGATTTTGAACTCAAATCATAAATTCACCTCAAACCATTTGGTCTAGCCTAACCTTGGCCACCACAGTCATTTTTTGGATTTTAAGAACCAACTTAGATCCATCTAGCTCACTCTAGTTGAGCCATAGACCGAGGGTCCTTTGATTTGGGGGATTTCTTCCCAAAATTAACTAAGCCAAAGGGATACTTGCCACCAGTCTTCCCAAGCCCCCAAACCATCACCATTAAGCTTATATGGCCTCTCTGACTCAGCCTGCCACCAGCTCAGCCCTACCCAGCGATCCACTTAAAAATTATCCATTCTTAGTGTACATTTCATCCTCATTTTATGCATATTTTTAGTGATATTGCACTTTAAATGAATGTATTTTGCATATTTTTTTGGTTTCAGGTACATTGAATGAACATTTAAAGAAAATGAGGACAAAATGGAGAAAAAATGAAAGATTTTGTATGGAACCATAGTGCCACCCTTGGCGCCATAACACCACTTATCGGGTGCATTTGGTGCGATAGCGCCCCAGACTAGCGAGCGCTATAGCGCCGGTAACAAACTTTCTAGAATATTCATTGAATTTGACCAAATTTTGAAGGGGTGCTTGAAGTGATCCTGGGTGATTTTTAGTTATCTATTAATATGGCCAAATTATAGATGAAAATAGAGAAGTTTGGGGTTGTGTTGGAGGCGACTTTTGGAAATGTTGGAGAAGACTTCTTGAAGGTTTTAATGTGTGTGCGTGTGAGTGAGAGTTTTTGTTTTATGTAAGAGTTTGAAGATTGCTTCAAGAAAACTTCAAGATTTGCTTTGGGAGAAAACATAAAGATAACTACTTGTATTTTTATTTAAGTTTTTGTTGTAAGACTTAATTTTCAATACAAATCTTGTGTTTTCATTTTATCTCCATGAATTATGAGTAGTTCCCTTTCTTTCTTCTTGCATATGAGAATTAATCTTATGGGATGAGAACGATTTAAAAATATCTTATTTATTTATTTTTTTAAACATTGTGATGGTTTTTTCACTGGTTCATTATTGACTTTGCAAACTTACAATTTGTATTGTTAAAATCCATTGAGAAACATAATGACCGAGGGCTATGATTTCACAAACTTTTGAATGCCACATTTCAACTTGGGTAGAGCCGTGGCGATCACCCGAGGGGGAGTGAAATAGATAGAGAGATAAGTTTTGATGGGCGTAGAATTGATGTTTTATGGTTATAAACTATATTCTATTATCAATTCGGTCTAGAGTTTGGATTGTAAGGGTCCCTAGTAGGTCATAAAGAGCGGGCACAGTGAGTAATCTGGAATTGAGAGATCAGAATCTACTCAGCATTACTACACAAGCTGGTGAAAACCTCTAGGTTAGTGATCCTGATTTAATATGAAAGTACGATGATTGCAGTTGAATCTTATTTTTCCTTATATTTCTTACTTTGTAATTACTGTAAAAAACTTGACTTCGAAGCAAAAAAGAATGTAATTATTATATTTAAATATGAGATATTATGCAAGCATACGTATCGTTATCAAGTTATATAGAAAATTTTGATTAAACCCAGAATATCGAACTCACAGGTAAAAAAAACAATATGAAACTAAAATAAGAAGAAATTAGATAATAAATTTTACTTTGCTAAATATTCTTTTTGTAATTTTTGAATGAAAGTGTGATTCTTTTTGTAATTTTTGATAATTGAAAGTAATATAAACAAGTAAATAAACTTAATTAGATATTTGTAAGATGAAGGCATTATAAAAAAAATTTCTTTATCATGAATCAGTAACAAGTATATGAATTTTGTTGTGGAAGCATTCAAATTGTGTTGTATCAAATAGGAGCAATAGTACTATTTACCACTAGTAGAGATGCTTTAAAAAATATTGGTTAATTTAAAGTTTGAATAATCTTGAAGACGGGATAGGTAGGGAAGATACTAGCTCTCACTCTAGAGTTCTCTCTTCTCCCTCCACCTAGGGGCTAACATCTCATATCAAAACTTAAAACTATAAACCAAATTGGGGGCGTTAGCCTGCCACTCTAAAGTTCTTTAATTCTACACCCTTCAAAGTTTATTTGCTTATTTATTTGCACTCAATCCTATGAATTACATTTTCATCCATACATTCTCATGTGATTCTTACCATTAGTTGACTGAGACAATACTATCTCGTATCTTACATGTTCTCACAACCAATATTAACATCTTAATTATCTAAATCAAGAAGTAAATGAAGTATAATGTTTAAAATCATCACAACTTATTCTAACATTAAAGATAAATAGTTCACACAACTTCCATCCAATACGTAATCACTTATCTTTTTAATGAAAATAAATAAATAAAACTACATAGAATTCATGGAGAAAACACAACCACACTTAAGTTTGAAAGTAGAAATCATACAAACAAACAAGAAGTCTAAATTAAAATCAAATGTAGTCACAAAGATAAAAACTTATCCTAAATCATCTCCACCAAAATCTTGAAGTTCCTTTGAATCTCTTCTCTTCCTTACTCTTACAATACTCTCCACTCACATCACTACAACTCCTCTCTTCTTCTTCTCTCTAAGAGTATTATAATTGATCTAAAAGAGAGAGGCGTCAGCGGTGTTTAGAGGGGGGCAACAGCTTGTGTGTGTGTGTGGAAGAGTGGAAAACTCTTCAATCCAATCCAAGTCCTTCTTTTATAATTTTTCAAAAGGTGTCTTGGTGTCTCTTCAAAATGTGTCCAGATTCAATGAATCTTCCAAGAGTTGTCTCCTTTTAAAAGACAATTAAATGTATTTTCATGTCCATTAACTATTTCCCACGTTTTCACCAAGCGTTGCTTGAAACACCTGTTCAAATATTCGTCCAAATTCATTGAATCATCAAGTAACTACTTCTTGCGCTTAAGCGCGAGGTACTTGGTGTTTAGGCACGAACTTCTCAGTTTTATTGGCGCGTAAGCGCCAGTTCTGAGCGCTTAGGCGCCACAGTTCTCTTATACACCTTCTTCATTAATCCAAATTTTGTCATTTTTCAGTCCTTTCAGAATTTTTCATCCATTTGATGGTACCCGAAAGAAAAACACATAAATACCTTCCATTAAAGCGCATTATATAAAAAATTGGTATAAAAATATTTACATAAAGACTATATATTTTAGGTGCTTTAGTTAGCCAATGTTCTTTGGTACCACCAAGAGGGGGTAGAGAATTGGAATGCTCCTATTTTACACAATACATCATTTTATCTTTTTCATCGTTCAAATTCTACACTGATTAACATCTCTTTGCAAGGGGAAAGATCTTTTTATAACATTAATCTTTTAAATTTTATTAGTGCTTTAAACTTTGTTAACCTTTTAATCTTTGTTATTCTTTTAATAATTACTTTTATTTTATGCTTAAAATTAGTGTTAAACTGTTGCAAATATTTCGACACTTTTCTCCTATCATATTTATCTTCAATTTAGATAGAGGTTTTACAAGTCATTATTAAGAGTTTATGCTTTTCTCGTTGGATCAATACTAAGATTTTTAAGGAAAATCCTCTATTACTTGAAACGATACGTTTACTGGCATAGTATCCCAAGAGTGAAGACTTATTATCTATTTTCTAAATCATTTACTTTATTTACACTAGCCGTTAAATATAATTTAGGCCAAGTTTTTGGCAATCTTTTGGAGTTAAGAAAATCTTTGTAATTGCGGGTAGAGTTAAGTTCTTGGCACCATTGCCGGTGAAGGCAACATAATTTATTAACATAAGGAATTATATTTGAATTGCATATTTATTTTTAGAGGTAAAAATTAATTTTTGTACATTTAAATTTTTGAATATATATATAATTTTAAAAACTCTAAAATCCAAAAAAATTGAAAAAATTGAAAAGCCAAAATTTTAAAGTGTTTTTATTTTGTTTGGGTTGTTTTATTTTCTAAAATATTATCTTTTGCATGCTTAGTTCAGGATCGAAAGTTTTAGTTTCATGTGATTCTAAATTAGAATGAACAATAAGAAAATTTTGAAAACAAAAAGGACTTCACAAATTTTCATAAATGGCAAACATATCACAAAATAACATTGAGATTCAAAATACTGAAAATGAAGATCATAATTTACAAAAGGGGTTATGCAAACCCTACAACATATGAAATTCATTTAAGTATTCAAACCACTGCTTTAGCAACTAACTCATTTGAACTTAAACTTGTAATTATACAAATGGTAAAAACAATCAGTTTGAGAGAACACCATTTGAGGGTCCAAATTTACATTTAGCAAGTTTTCTAAAACTGTTTGCTACATTTAAATATGATGGCGTATCAAATGATGTTGTTAGAATGATTTTTTTCTTTTTCCTTAAAGGATAAAGCTAAGATGTGGTTAAATTCATTAGCAGTTAGATCTATTAGAACTTAAGGGGATTCACACAAATATTTTTGGCTGTGTACTTTCCTCCTTAAAAAAATTCTAAGCTTAAAAATGATATTACTTCTTTTATTCAGTATGAAGGAGAGTCGATATATGAAGCTTAGGAAAGATTTGAGGAACTCTTTAGAAAGTGTCCACATCATGCTCTACTAGACTGATTAATCATTCGAACATTTTATAATGGGTAAGTAGGATCCCTTAGAGCTATCATATATACTGCTACTGGAGGATCATTAATGTCTAAGCCATTTAATAAAACATATTCATTAATTGAAGAGATGGCTACGAACTATTTTCAACGACTCTCTGAAAGGGTAAATCTATAGAAATTAGCCAGTATTCATGATAATGATGCTATTTGAATAGTTGCATCTTAGGTTGCTGCATTAGCTAAGAAAATATACCAAATTAGAATGATTTTTTCTTAAACACCCCATATGATTGAAGAAAATTTATTAGGACAAATGATTGATTCTCAAACTTCATTAAAAACTATAAATGCTATTAATCGACACAATTACCTAATTCTAATTATTATGACCCAGGTTGAAAAAACCATCTTAATTTTCACTAGAACAAAAATTCTAGTGGTGGAAGTCAACAATGGGGGAATAGTCAAGTAAACCAATTGGGAAACTGGAACAATAAGGGTAATTCTAATTATAGATCTACTTATCCTCCTAGACTTAGTAGTAACCAACAAGTTAAGGAGAAGAAGTGATGGTTAATCAATTACAAAGTCAAAATGCTGTTATTCAAAATATTAAGAATCAATTGAGACAAATTGCTAACGCACTTAGCAAAAAGCCTCTTGGAACACTTTCTAGTAATGTTGAGATCAATACTAAAGATAAAAATAAAGAAAAAGAACAAGTTAAAGTTGTTCAAATAAGGAGTGAAAATGAATTAAATGTTAGAGTTCAAAAAGAGATTGAAGTTGAGAGAGAAAATGTTGAAACTGAAAAAATTGAGGAATTTATTCCTATGAAAGTAGAATTATCTATCTCTCCAACTAAGACTGATTTAGAAAGACCACCAGCTCTTTTTCCTTAAAGACTTAAGCAGCAGAAGTTGGATCAATAATTTTCAAGATTTTTATAGATATTTAAGACTCTTATAATTAATATTTCTTTTGCATAAGCTTTGCAGTAGAAGCCAAGTTATGCCACATTTATGAAAGAAGTTTTAAATAATAAAAAGAAGTTTGAAGATTGTGAGACTATTGCACTTACTGAAGAATGTAGTGTAATATTTTAAAAAAAGCTTCTCTAAAAACTTAAAGATCCTTGTAGTTTCATGTCATTTTATGTAGAAAAGTTTTATGTGATCTAGGAGCAAGCATTAATCTCATGTCATTTTCTATATTTAGAAGGTTAAGTTTAGGAGAGATATCTCCCACCACTGTAACCCTACAGTTAGCTGATTGATACACTTAAAATATATAGAATTTATGTATACATTTTTATACCTATTTTTGATATATTGCGCTTTAAGGAAATGTATTTGTGTGTTTTTCTTTCAGTTACAATCAAATGGATGAAAAATAGTAAAAAAAATGAAAAAGTATTAAATTTGGAGCAAAAATGAAGGTGTAAAAATGAACTGAGGCGCGTAAGCTCCCCGAACTGGCACTTACGCTCATGTTAAATAGAGAGAGTTGCGTCTAAGTGTCAGGTACCCCGCGCTTAAGCGCCAAAAGTAGTTATTTTATGATTCATTGAATTTGGATGAATTTTTAAAGATGTGTTTGAAGCAATACTTTGTGAAAACGTGAGAAATAGTTAATGAACACAAAAATTCGTTCTATTGGCTTTTAAAAGGATGCAACATCTAGAAGATTCATTAAATGGATACACATTTTGAAAAGACACCAAAGAAGCTTTTGGAAAATTATAAAAGAAGACTTCGATCATCCATAGAAGAGAGAATCCATCCAGACCAATCCAGTGCCAACCACCACATACGTCGTCGACGCCGCTGCTCATTTTTCTTTTTATTTTGAGTTGTATTTTGTATTTTTAGTGAATGAAGAGATTTAAGGAACTTAACGACTTTGATTGAGAAGATTTGAGATAAGTTGTTATCTTTGTGACCACATTTGGTTTTAATTAAAACTTCTTGTTTGTGTGCATGATTTCTATTTTCAAACTCAAGTGTGGTTGGCTTTTTTCCATGAATTCTGAGTAGTTTTTTTTATCTTTTTCCTTAAAATGATAAGTGATTAAGTATTGGAGGAAAGTTGTGTGAAATATTGACCGACTTTTTTTTGTAATCGACAAATAAAAAAATTTGATGACGCTACTAGAAGATTTAATTTCCAGCAACTGTGTCCAAAGACTTGATCGCAACTTTATAGATGTGTCTGATTTGGTTAAGATGTATAATTATAATATTCAATAATGTTAAAGTCGAATTTTTCAACGGAAGTATACGTTTTGTTCAAGTAATATAGGGCTCAAATGGAGTCTTAGATATCAATCCCACAAGGAATTGTTTAGAATTACATACTAAGG
>NEWO01001932.1:7591-50906 GCA_003013225.1 Phalaenopsis aphrodite
TTTGATTATCAGTTCCCTTTCTATCAATAACCACAAGATCAAATTCTTGCATCAAAAGTATCCATCTAATCAACCTTGGTTTAACATCTTTCTTTTGCATTGGGTATTTAATAGTAGAGTGATCAGTGTGCAAAACAAATTCAGCTCAAATTAAATAAGATCTAAATTTATCTAAAGCATATACAATGACCAGTAACTCTTTTTCAGTAACAGTATAATTAATTTGTGTATCATTAAGCGTTTTACTAGCATAGTATATAACTTTAAAAATCTTTTCATACCTTTGTTCAAGGATAGCTCCAATAGCATAATCACTAGCATCACACATCAATTCAAATGGTTTCTCCCAGTTAGGTGAAACTATAATAGTGGTTGTGATTAATTTTTCCTTTAATAACTCAAAGGCATTTAAACACCTTCAGTAAATTCAATTTTCTTGTCCTTTTTGTAAAAATTGGCATATAGGTTTGGTAATTTTTGAAAAATCTTTAATAAAACGCCTGTAAAATTCAACATGTCCAAGAAAAGTCCTAACCTCTCTTACGTTAGTAGAAGGTGTTAGTTTAGATATAACTTAAATTTTTGCAGGGCCTGCTTCCATACAATCTTCCAAAATTTTATGCCCTAACACAATTCCTCATGCAACCATAAATTGACATTTCTCCCAATTTAGAACTAAATTAGTTCTTTTGCATAACACTAAAACATTTTCAAGGTAATTTAAACATGCATCAAATGATGTTCCAAATACAGAGAAATCATCAATAAATACTTCCAATCCATCATCAATTAATTTACTAAATATGGACATCATACATCTCTGAAATGTTGCAGGTGCATTACATAATTCAAAGGACATTCTTCAAAAAGCAAAAGTTACAAAAGGACTAGTAAATGTTGTCTTCTCTTGATCCTCAGAAGCAATAAGAATTTGATGGTATCTGATATATCCATTTAAAAAATAAATATTTTTGCCCAAAAAGTCTATCTACTATTTGGACAAAAAATGGTAAAGGGAAGTGATCTTTTCTAGTGGCAATGTTTAATTTTTTATAATCAATGCAAATACGCCACCCAGTAACTTGTCTGATAGGTATTAATTCATTATTTTCTTTTGTATCAATAGTCACTCCTCCTTTCTTAGGAAAACAATGAATTGGACTTACCCTAGCACTATCTGAAATAAAATATATAATTTCAGTGTCTAACCATTTCAAAATTTCCTTCTTAACTACTTCTTTCTTCATTAGATTTAATCTCCATTGTGGATCAACTCTTGGTTTATATTGTTCATCTGATATAATTCTGTGCATATAGATTGAAGGACTAATTCTCTTAATATCAGCTAAGGTCCAACCAAAAGCTTTGTTATATCTTTTCAAAATATCTAACAGTCTTTGCTCTTGCAGATCATTTAATTTTGAAGATATAATAACAGGTAATGTATATCAGTCTCCCAAACACACATACTTCAAGTGGCTAGGCAGTTTTTTCAACTCAAGTTTAGGTGGTTTTATAATTGACGGAAATAGATTCTAATCAGCATTTTTCATAATATCTAACATCTCGAATCTTTCCTGAACATAATCTAATTCTTCATTTTCTAATTCGTCCAAAATAACTTCATCATTCTCTTCAAATTTTTCTTTCTCTTTGAAATGTTCTTTAAAATATTCTTTCTATAGATGTTCACTAATTTCCATCCGAAAACATTCATTATCTCTTTCAACAGCAGGGTATTTCATAGATTTTGCAATGTTAAAAGTCACTTCTTAATCATTAACTCTCGTAGTTAGTTCTCCTTTTTGAACATCTATCATAGCTTTTCTAGTAGCTAAAAATGGTCTCCCTAAAATGATAGATATTTCTTTATCTTCCTTCATATCTAAAACAATGAAATCCACAGAAAAGATAAATTTATCCACTTTTACTAACACATCTTCTATAACTCCCTTAAGATATGTTTCTGAACGATCCACTAACTGAAGAGTTATAGAAGTAGGTGAGACTTCTCCTAATCCTAATCTTTTGAAAATTGATAGAGGCATAAGATTAATGTCGGCTCCCAAATCACATAAACCTCTACCATAAAATTTTTCACCAATAGCACATGGTATAGTGAAACTGCAAGAATCTTTTAATTTTTCAGGAAGCTTTTTCTGAATAATTGCACTACACTCTTTGCTAAGTGCAACAGTTTTGTTATCCGTGAACTTCCTTTTCTTGTTCAGAATATATGTCATAAATTTCACATAATTGGGCATTTTCTCTAAAGCTTCTACGAAGGGAATATTTATCGTTAACTTCTTAAGAATTTATAAAACTTTGGAAAATTGTTTATTCAATTTGTGTCGCTTCAATTTTTTAGGAAACGGCGGTGGAGATTTCTCCACAGTAATTTTCATTGGTGTTAATGGATACTCTAAATCTGGGTACTCGTGATCCTTTTCTTTTTCACTATCCACTTTCTCTTTTAAAGTTTCCATTTCTTTTTGTATACTTGCCTCCAATTCTTTTCCGCTTCGTAATTGTATCACTTTGATTTGTTCTTTTCCTTGATTTTTAGGATTTTGTTCCACAGTACTAGGAAACGTTCCTAATGTTCGGTTACTAAGCACAGTAGCGATATGCCCTAATTGATTTTCAATATTCTTAATAGTAGTTCCTTGATTTTGTAATTGATTTCCTTGAATTTGTAATTGATTTCTATGATTTTGCAATTGTTGACCCATGTTTAATATCAGCTCTTCCATAGACAACTTCTTCTCCTTAATTTCAGTGTTACTGTTAAATCCTGGGGGATAAGAAGGTCTATAGTTAACATTTCCTTGGTTGGATGAATTTATTAATGGGTTCACTGGGTTCTATGCCCATTGTTGATTTGTAAAAGAATTGTTATTCCAATTAAAATTTGGATGATTCTTCTAACCTGGGTATAATAGTTCGAGTAAGAGTTGTTGGGTCTATTAATAGCATTTAAAGTCTCATATGAAGGTTAAACATCCACAAATTTCCCAGATGAATTCTCTTCCATCATAGGAGGTGTTGGAGAATAATTCATCCCATAATGATCTAATTTCTTTAATATTGCAGCAATCTGTGAAGCTAACATAGATATTGCATCAGAATCATGGATACTAGCTACTCTTTTAGGATTTACCCTTTCAGAGGGCCATTGAAAATTATTGGTAGTCATCTCTTCTATTAACGAATAAGCCTCATCAAAAGGTTTTGACATTAATGAACCTCCAGCCGTAACATCTATAATCGATCTTAGTGATCCCACTAATCCATTATAAAAAGTTTGAATTATCAACCAATCTGGTAACGAATTATGAGGGCACTTCCTAAGAAGATTTATGAAAATTTATGAGTTTTTTTTTTTTTTTGCGTAGAATATGAAATTCCGCGGGGATATGAAGAGAATTAGTGCACACAAAGATAGTTGTGTTGCCGAGCAAAGAGTAAGACACTCCGAAATCGAGAAATCCACTCAACAAATTTGCTTTCTTTTCTTGTTCTTTTCATCACATTTAATTTTCAAAAATATGTTTTTCAAATTTTAATTTTAGTTGGTTGATTTTTTCAAAAGCGAATCTTTTTTTTATTTAAGTTTATCATAATTTATATTCTTCTCATCATTTTTTTTCATTTGAAAGTTTCTTTTTTTATCATTAAATGTTTGTTATTTTGTTCTTCATTCATTATAGTTGCGAACCAACACATGGTTCAATGGCTTTTATCCATCGCACCGAGAAGGGAAATTGAACAATCAGACAAATTTTTTGAAAGGAATTTCATTAATCTGCTTCAATAAAATGTAACACATAGAAAGTAGGCCAATGCCTAAAAAAGAGTACACTATGCAAATTGCATGAAGGTACATCCGGAATGTATCATGTCGAGTACATATCATGGACTGATCATGTCTGATACATATCATATCTATAATGTAGTAGAGAAGAAAGAGAAACCCTTTGAATATCTATCCCTTTGCATAGTGAGATTGTGATCAAGTTGACCTTCTGAACCACATTCTAGAACAAGAGTTCCCTTCACATGCGCGAAGAGGTGCAATCTTCTCTTAGCTCATACGGAAGCAGTTCTTTGAGTTTAGGATCTGGCTGAAATCCAAACGGTATTTTTTTGTTGTCCATCAGTCACAAAGTCACAGACACCCTACAGTGTTGCACTCCGGGAATGCAGTGCTTGGCAACGTTTTCACCATTGCCTTTTAGAACAAGCACTGAACCTACTGGTAAGGGATTCTCTACAGATCCTTGGAGCTCGTCTGGGTTGATGACATTGATTTCTTTCCCGAAGAGAATATTGCTTTTGCTCATGAATGAGACTGTACAGAAGGGTCTTACAAAATCATGATGATCAATGTAAGGAGTTATGCAGTCTCCATTGTCATATATGTTGATGATGCAACTATTTGGAATGCAGTCGACTTGTATTATGTTCCATCGAACCATTCATTTAATCATCCATATGATCATCGGGGGCAGCGGATCCACTTGATCTTACCTGAGAATCCCGGAAGGATTTCCTTGATTGTCCTTCATGAAATTAGAGCAGCACCCTCATTGTATTGTAATCCTTCCTTTTCCTCTCATCCATTTCCTTGGCTCAGAGTAGGTTCTTTCCATGAGAAAGCCTGCTTGACCTCTGTCTCTTAAGTCAAATATATAATCCAGAATTCTTTGTTCACCTTTTTCTGAAAAGACCCTGGTATACAATCCAGTCCTTTCAATATATTGAAGAGTTCTCCACGAACTTCTTCGTAGAACTCAAAGCTTCTTTTGTTGACTTTGCTAATTTTATAATACTTTGTTGTGTTGAGGACGAGCAGGTAGCACGGGCATTCCCTCATTTCATTTTTGACAGTAATCCAGACTGGTGTCGATGTTACCTCTAACGGGATGTATGACTCGGCGTCCATCGGAACATACGACTCAGTATACCGTGGATCATATTATTCTGTACCCATTGGGACGTATGCCCCCTCATCTGTCAATCATTGGTCTGAGATTGATCTTCATTAGAGGCATATTCTTTAAGAGTACTTAAATGCTCCAGGTCTACAACATTACAGTCTAGCCATTCAACAAAAGCTTCTGTAGCTGACGCTTGTGGCGGTATTTCAACGTTGCAAGTAGGGCAACCAGCGCAAAGTTCATCCAAGGCTGGCAGTACGTCTGGCTCTTGAACATAGTCAGGCTCCTCATATATGGTGGGTAGGTTGGAAGAAGTTTCCTTCATATCTGGTTCGTAGATGTGTCCTTCTAGAAAGGGGATGAGTTGGTTTTCTATTTGTTGTTGACGCCTCTTTTCTTCTCTCAAGAGAGCTATGTGCTTACGACGGCTGGCATTTCTTCATTGAGTCCTCCGTAGAGAAGCGAACAGTATCCTACCGTTGTTAGCAGCAACCAAGTTTCCGGCCGGAGTGGCTACTATGGATGGTAAACGACCGGTTCCTTCCATGGGATTGTGTTGTCTTATCACCTCTTTCCCTTACAGCGAAGGATTGCTTTTGGATCTGAATTTTAGAAGTGAGGGAAGTCCCTCCTTTTCTTGTCCACTGACTACATTCCTTAGAAGACCTTCGTATTCCATATCGATTTTGTTGAACTCCATGTCGAAGTCAATAATACCACCTTGTGGTGTCATCTTCTCATTAAGTGCAACGTTCCATCCATCCTTGAAGGCAAAGATCAGCTTCTGACCTGACATGTTTTTTGCAGATGATAGAAAAAACATCAGTGAGCTGAAACTTAGCATGAACCAGAACAAAACAGAATTTTTTAGTTAGAGGAAATTTTAATTTATTTTGGTGAAGAAATTATTTATTTATGTATTAATTTTTTTTAATTCAGTAGAATATTAAATTTAAACTTAAAGGTAGAAAAGAGAATTGCAGTGTGTAATTTTCCAAATTCTTCATTAAATTAAGGCTAATTACAAAATTTTAGACCCGGTCATGGACTTTTGGCAACATAGATAACCCCCAGAACAATCAAAATTTTACAATTTTCAAATCATGTGGCTATAAGTAACGTCAGGTTGCGTAGTATATTTTCAGGTATCGACCGTTGATTGGCAGCATGGGTCTTTCACCCAAAAAATCTACTAATTGGTAGGCTCCTTTTGTGTTGACCTCTTAAACGACAAATGATCCCTCCCAAGTTGTTTTGAATTTTTCACCTATCTTGCTGCATGCTAGAATATGTCTTTTGAGTACAAGGATGAGGTCACCAACTTTAAATGTCCTTGGGTGGACCAATTTGTCGTGAGCTTGCACCATCTTTGTCTAGAAAAGCTCCAAATATTGTTGTGCTTCAAGCTGTTTTCCTTCAAGATTCTCTAGTTCTTCAAGTTTGAGCTTTGCACTTTCCTCCATTGTAAGTTGATTGACGACTGTGACCCTGAGAGACGGTGTCTGAAATTCTAGTGGCAGTACGACTTTGATCCCGTACACGAGTATGTAAGGTGTACATTGAGTGGGAGTCCTGAATGTTGTCCGGTAGACCCACAAAGCTTCTAGCAATTTGTTGTGCCAATCTCTTTTATTTTCATCGAGTGTTTTATTTAAAATCTTTACCAATGTCTTGTTGAAGGCCTCAACCAATCCATTTGCGCTTGGATAATAAATTGTACAGATCTCTAATCTATTCCATATATTTTGACGAAGTTGTTGATTTTTGTACTTTTGAATATCATCCCATTGTCATAGATTACTCCACACGGTACACCAAAACTGTAGAAGATTTGGCTTTTGAAGAATTGGAGGACATGGTGTGTTGTAACCTCTCATAGCGGTACTACCTCTCCTCATTTAGAGAAGTAGTCTATAGCGACGAGAATAAACCAGTGTCCTTTAGAAGATGGAGGGTCTATTAGACCTATTATGTTCATGCCCCAACACTCAAACGACCACGAAGCAACGTTAGGTGTAGCACATTCAGAGGTTGGTGTAAGACCACCCCATGCACTTGGCATTGGTGATATTTCCTGCCTGTCTCCATGCAGTAGGTCATCATTGCTGGCCAATAAAATCCTAATCTTTTGATCTTCATTTTAATCTTTGGACCTGACTGATGAGCGCCACACAATCCGACGTGTACTTCTTTGGCAATATTTTGTGCTTTGGCTTTACTTAGCCATCATAGCAACATCTAGTCAAACGATCTTCTGTAGAGGACACCACCAACCAAGTCGTATGACATAGCCCTTTTTGTAATGTGATGTGCCTCAGACTTGTCTTCCGACAATTTTCCTGTACGCAAATATTCTATTAATGTCTTGCACCAATCTTTGTTGATATCTGCAACTGCAATCATTGTTTCCTCTTTTCAAAGCTTGTGTAGATTTTCAAGGTCAATTTAAGACAAAACCTGTCTTCCTTGTACTGTGATTTCAATGGAATCCTCCAGGAGACACGTCAGTTCTTGAACGAGTTTTGCTAGTACATCAACATTGGCATTTTCTCCCCGAGGAATCCGATCGAAGGTCACGTAGGGGATCTGTTCCAGTAGCTTCATCGTGTATCAGTGGTATTCTGCTAGTCTTGGTTTCAAAATTTTTTATTGTCCGGCGACTTGCTGAATGACGAGTTGAGAGTCACCATAGATGGTAATATTTATTATGTCCATTAAAATTGTCAACTCCAACTCTGTGATTAAGGCTTCGTATTCTGCTTTGTTGTTGGTGCACGACTCTGTCAGATGGTGTGAGAAACTCAACATACCGTTATCTGGCATGATAAAGATCAAACCAGTACCTGCTTTGCCTGGTATAACTGTGACTGAGCCTTTGTCTTTTCTGACTGATGAAGCATCGTCGAAGTACAATTCCCAGCATTGCGCACTGGACAATTCCATTTGTAACACTTTTTCATCTGGTAGTTCATCGTCGAGAGGATACCCAGCTGCCAGTGGGTGTGCAGCGAGAAAGTCTGCTATAATTTGTCCCTTGATAGCATGGAGGGTAACAAAAGTTATATCAAATTGCAATAAAATCATTCACTATCTTGATAGACATTCAGAGAGTGTTGGTCGGGTCATCAAATATTGTAATGGATTAACTTTTGAGATTAGGATAATTTTATGAGAGAGCATGTAATGTCTAAGCTTTTGGACGACAAAAATTAGTGACAGACAATGCTTCTCAATAGGTGGATACCTCATCTCTGTCAGTATTTGATGACGACTTAAGTAGTAGAGTGTGTTTTCTTTACCCTCATCTTTGACTTAGGCTTGGAGGGCTCCAAGAGAGTCATCTAAGGCCGCAATATAAAGTATCAAAGGTTTCCCTGGGATAGTAGCTGTCAAAACAGGAAGTGTCATTAAATATTATTTAATGTCCTCGAAGGCCCACTGGCATTTCTCTTCCCAAATGAATTTGGCATCCTTTTTAATTAATGTCGAGAAGGGCTGACACCTACCTGAAAGATTAGAGATAAAACGTCTCAGATATGTCAACTTCCCCTAGAAGGAATGTAGTTGTTTCAAAGTTTTAGGAGTAGGCATTTTCAAGATGGCTTTAATTTTATCCGGGTCAGTTATGATTCCCCGATGATGAACAACGAATCCTCAAAATTTCCCAGAGGTAACGCCAAAGGCGCACTTTAAGGGATTCATTTTAAGTTCATATCGTAGTAACTGTTCGAACACGATCCTCAAATTGTACAAATGATTTTTTTTAGTTTACTTTTGATGACCAAATCATCCACGTAGCATTCTAATTGGTTGTGAATGAGGTCATAAAAAGTTTTCATCATTGCTCGTTGGTATGTAGCTTCAGTATTCTTTAACCCTAATGACATTACTATGTAAAAAAAAATTCCAATTGGTGCTCTGAAGGTTGTAAGTGCTGCATCCTTGGAAGCCATCTTTATTTGGTTGTACCCCGACGATCCATCCATGAAAGAGATGATTTCATGTGTAGAAGCGATATCCACCACCATTTCTGATATTGGTAGTGGGAACTTGTCTTTCAGACATGCCTTATCTAGATCTCTAAAATTGACTCAAACGCATATCTGTCCATTTTTCTTCTTAACTAGAATAATGTTAGCCAACCATGTGGGGTATTGCTCTTCCCGCATAAAGTTAGCGTCTATTATTTTCTTCACCCTGGGCTATTACTTGTTGTTCTATTTCGAGGCACATTCTTCTGGGGGCTTGTTTTACAGGAGTCATATCTTTGTCCGCCCCGAGTCTATGAACTGCTACTTCTACTGACAGTCCTGACATTTCATCATAACTGCAAGCAAAGCAATCTTTGAATTATGTTAATAATTTGATCAATTCTGAAGATTCTTCATCGTTGAGTAAGGAACTTATAAAGGTAGGTCAAGGTTGTTCTTCAGTCCCGAGGTTAATTTCCTTTAACTCGTTAACAATTGACTTAATTTCCTCCTTAAATTTTGGCAGAGCATCTTCCATTGGTTGATCAGTAGAGTCATCCTCTATATCAAGGCAATTCTCTCCTGATTCACTAATAACAACCATACAAAATTCTGAACCATCGACTAGTCCGACTTTACCAAATCTGAGACCCTCTTTTGAGTTTGGAGTTTGACGTTCAACACTCCATAATTTTTTAAAAAGTTGTAGTTTACCTTTTGGCATTTGTTTTGGCAAATGTCCTTGTTGAATTAACTTTTGTACATAAAGCGAAAGTAACAAAAAGGCAATTCCATTAATTTGTTACGATCATCATCCAAATTTACATGATTTTCAAGATTATTAGAGGTAGAAGCATGGTAAAATTTACTCAGCTTTGAACCAACACTACAGACTTCCTTGATCTTTAAACTCTTGACCTTTTGAGGGAGGATTGGAGTAAGGGTCATAGTATTCACATAGTGGTTTATCCGATCATACATTTTTTCATATTCACTTTTCTCTGTATCTTCTAAGGATATCTCATATTGAGGTTTCTTTTATTTTTTCATCATTATTTCATCTTCAGAACTGTCTTCATCATCAATGTTGATGGTTGGCCTAGTCAATTCAATAATTAGATTAATTCTTCCTCGTCCACGTCCCCGACCTCGACTTCAGGTGCGCTAACCAAAAGAAGCTCCACCTATTTGATGTAGAAGGGTGGCGAAAGATCGTTGAAGCGGAGTTGAATGGCCTCTTTTTTGTGATTTTTCTGAATCTTCATTTTTGTTTGTTAGAATCTCGCGCGAAAAGACAGTTTTCTTTGGTGGCGCGTAGTAGGCAGCATCTTCATGAATACCGACTTCATGAATTGAAAATGGTTGTAGATCTCCTTTGATGTAGTATTCTTGTCCTTCTTTGCAGTATTTGATGCACTGGTGTAGAGATGACAGAACCATGTTGTGTTCATGAATCCAAGGTCGACCAAGTAGAGCATTAAAAGAGGTCTTAGCGTCAATGATATGAAATTTAGTGGTTGTCGATAGTTCTCCGACCTTCATAAGTAATGTGATCAATCCAAGAGCTCTTTCTCCTTTTTGATTAAATCCTCTTAGCGTCATTTTATCGGTCTTAAGCTCTTGGGCTTCGATGTCTAAGTATGCCAATGTCGTTAGGCTCATCAAGTTGAGAGATGATCCTGGATCTACCAGAACTCTGGATAATACAAATCTAACAATGTTGACGAAGATGTAGAGTGGTTGATTGTGGCCGGTGGTACTAAGCAGCAAATCTTCATTTATGAAAGTTACCCCTGATTGTTCTTTCAACAAGCAAACTTCATCTGAGGATGTACTGGCCAACTGAGCTAGAAAAATCTCTAGGCCAAGCAAAGTTTAACCAAAGCATCTCTCATCTCCTTTAACAGGATCAGAGCGTCATAAATGCTTAGTCGACCCGGCAACTTCCTAAGATGAGCTAGCACATTGTAATCCAATTTGTAAGACTTTCCACTTCTCTCTTGATTGTGTGGTTCTTCCATTGACGGAGGTGGAGGTAATTCTTCTCGACTTACTATTTGTTTTCATTTATCTGTAGGAGCTATCCCTGGGGGCAATACTTTCCCACTTCTTAAGTTTATTTCTGTAATTTCTTCTTCTTGAGATATCATTGTTTAATCTTCCGGTGTTTCTTCTTTGTCAGAGAGATCTAAGTTGAGGGCGAGTGGTGTGCCATGGTGCTCAAGGATTGGCTCCTCGCTCTCGGTGCAGTTGTAGTTGTTATCATTGATGTCTTCTTTGGTATTGTTAGCGAGTTCACCGGACTCAAGTACAATTTGAGGATCATTTCGGGAATTGATATCAGAGTTAAATTAGTCACAATCGATTAAATCATCACTAGCAACAGTTAAAACCTAGCCGAAATCACCATCATTATATTCATCAGCCCTTGGAGAGGTAAAAAGATAATCATACAAATTCAGGGGTTTGAGGATTTTCTTCCCCGAATCCTAGACAACCAATCTAGAGAGGTAGCCCCTATCCTACTCCCCATGCTATCAATCTTCGTGATGGCTTTCTTCTTTTTCTTTAACTTTGATGACGACGGCTCTTGTGGTGAAATCTTCATCTCGGGCCTGACAGGCTGAAGACTCTGAGCGATAGTTTACTTTGAAGTGTTCTAGATTTGATTTAACATCTTCTTCGATAATTTTCTCCAAATTGTATCCCATCCATCTTTTCTGTCATGTGCGGAAGATTGTTTTGATGAATTCTGTATTTGGTTTAGGACCCTCTTGAGCTTGTTCCAAGTTGTACTCCATCCCTCTTTTACGGTGTATGGATCAATCGGGAGATTGGCTCGGCTGAAATCATATTTATGGAACCTTTTTCAGGTTCTTTTAAATACTCATTCAGGATTGTTATATTTCCTTCTTTGAGATTTTTCTCGAGCCAATCCTTAAAGATGAAGCATTCTTCTATTGTATGTCCAGTAATTTGTGATATGGGCAATAATTCGGTTGATCCTTCTTATCGACCTCTTCGGGTTTCTTTGGGTCTGGTATTTTGAACTCGGGCTTATTCATCATACCTATGAATATTTTAGATAGAGCTTCATCTTTGAAGGAGTATACCATTTTTTGTCGTTATGCCAGAGATATTCTTTTATTTTGAGATGATCCTCCCTTAGGCGGTCGCTGGTTAGACTGGCTATTCTATTTCGGAGCCTCCTATGACGAAGATTGACGAGGAGTTTCTGCATATATCTTTATCGGTTGTTTTCCTTTATCAACATTTGCAACTGTTCCAGATTTCTTTTCAAACACTCTGGTTGTCTTTGACTTCTCGTGAGAATCCATGTGTTTGATTTCTTCCTGAAGATTGATAGCCTTGCTGAGTAACTTCTCAAAGAATTTGATGGTGAGTCCCTTGAGCATGAAAGCTATTGGTCCATGAATTCTTTTGAGTAGGATCTCAATCGCATGATGTTCCTGTAGCTGAGATTCGCACTTCATGCTAAGGTTTATCCACTCTAAAATGTAATCCACTAAAGTCTCATTGGGCTTTTGTATCTCAATCATGAGTTCTCCTATGGAAGCATGATGTAGCACTCCAGCGAATCTCTTTATAAATAATTGTTCCAACTCAGTGATCCGTTAGGCAAATTGGCATACCAATGGAAAGCAACTCCTGATAGGCTGCTGACAAACTGTTGATAGAGTAAAGCTTCATTATATCTTGTATTTCCACAACTGGCTCGGAAGTGTGCTAGGTGTTGTCTAGGATTTCTGGTCCCATCAAATATCTTGAAGTTCGGGAATACAAAACCCTTAAGGAAAGTTACGACATCAAACTCTTCCGGGTAAGGTATACCATTTAGAATCAATGCATCACCCTTAGATTGGGTTAAGGCATCTCGAACTTGCTCGACCAACTGTTTGAATTCTTTCTCTGGCATGGCGCTTAATGGAGAATCCTGCATCGGTTGCTCATCCCTATTTGCTAAGATAACCTCTCTTCTTTCATCTACAATATGTATGATTTCTGGTTGGATGATCTCTGGAGATGGTAGTTGCGGCGCTTATGACTGCCCTTGAAT
Organism: Phalaenopsis aphrodite; assembly: GCA_003013225.1. Taxonomy (NCBI): domain Eukaryota; kingdom Viridiplantae; phylum Streptophyta; class Magnoliopsida; order Asparagales; family Orchidaceae; genus Phalaenopsis; species Phalaenopsis aphrodite. The sequence goes on from NEWO01001932.1 coordinate 20,581, forward strand.
AGTGGCCATAGCGGTTATGGTGGTGACATTTCTTCTATCCTTTTCTCCAATAGGCTGACTTGCTCATCCCTTAGGAGGATATCCCTACGCAGCTCACCTACGGTGTTCTCTTCTGTAAAAGGTTGAGTCTCGCGGGCAGATGTAGCGGCTCTGGCTTTGATGACATGGACATCCATGAAATCTTCTTCCAGGTAGTCTTATAATAAAAATCTTCATCATCATCATCGATGAAAACTCCATGTTCCTGAGCCAACTAAGAAATCTCGACTCTGAGCATTTCAAATTTTTCTTCGATTATCGATTCTTGAATCATCTTAAGATGTGGAGGACCCTGCTGGACATCCTCTACTTATTCTTCCATCTTGCTGGCAATCATTACGATGATGTCAGATATTTTTTCGGAGCCTGGCTACATTTCATGATCTTGCCCTGTGGGTTCACTGGACTGTATCAGTGCAGCAACATTGGGTATCCATCCTTTCCTCTTTGACGACGGTGTCTCAAGACGAAGTGTCCTAGCAAAAACATCGGTATATCGAGGAGAAATATGCTCCCTGCGGTGTAGACCAAATACAATATCAGGTAACCTCTTAGTCTTTTACTTTTTAGGAATATCTTTGTGATGTGTGCTCAGTAGGACTCTCGGACCCAGTCTTGACTTTACTGGTCGACGGCCTTTGGTCGTGGTAACGGTGGAATCTGTAGTAATAGTGGCAGTGTCAACCCTGTTTCCCAGGCAAAGCCAGAAGGGAAAGCGAACGGGCAGATTTTCATTTGACTTTTTTTTAATGCACTTGATGTCCCTCAAAATCTCTTCCTTCATTTGATGGGATATTGCATGTCTCACTTGTTTGAGTATCTCACGGACTGAACATCTCCTTTTGATAGCTAGTATTTGAAAAACTGAGCTGACTTGAGTGATAGGGATAGACTTCTTTTTCTCTCTATCCTGTCCATGAAGTGATGGTAACACAACAACAATCTTCTGGACACACTTATGTCCATCAATGTCCACTAGAGGATGAAATTTGCTTCCTCCCAGTAGTGGATATATTTCTGGTAGTTCAAATTCCTCTTTGTGAAGCTCTTCCTCAATGGGTGTTTTCTCAGGAGCCTGGGCTTTAACAGCTTTCAGAGTCCTTCTGTTGCGATTTCTTTTCTGAGTTCGGGTTAGCAGTGCAGTCTTTGAACTTGATCCGATTTCAAACATTGAAGGTAGAGCAGCTAATCCTTCAGTTGGATCCTCAACAATCATTATTTCTTTTCTCTTGGTAGAGGGAATAGTAGGTTCGGTGGGTGCTGCAGTGGCAGCAATGGTCTTAGCCTTCTTGCAAGAAGGGAAGTCCTGAAGGCAGTTCAGGTTGAACTCAGCATACAACTCCTGAATTTCCAGAGCGGTGACTTTCATCACGACGAATGGAGCCTTCCTGAGGATAACTTCGAGGTCTTCAAATCCGGCTCCGAACTTAATGGTGGGATCAACGTTGCGGGCTTCATGGCTTGTTGGCAAGTTGCAAGAAAAAATTAGCGTTGGGTAGGACATTGCAGCAACTTTAAAAAAAGTAAGCTCTGTGGTTAGCTATATGGCCAAAACCTTATAATCGTAGTGCAAGCAATAAAAATTAACAGAGGTTAATCTCTAGACCAGGTAAGTTTTAGTTTATGGAGATTTTTAAAAATTTTAATAAAAATATGATTTGAAAGTAGAAAAAAAATTAATTTGTAAAAAAGAAAATTTGAAGCGCGCACATCACAACATAACTTTGATTTAATTTACACAATAGCAAATCAAACTTGAAAAGGAGATATGAAGTGTTTAGGACCGGTGCGGGACCCATTTATCAACACAAAATGCCCAGGTGGAACTAGTCCACCAACACACCTATTGGGGTTCGACCCCACATGAAGATTTAAAGAGTCCTTAATGGCCTCCTGAACCTCTCTATTCAAAGGTGATTGAACAGGTAGTCCTGAAGCCCAGAGAGTTGACCATACTTTCTTAAGACAGAAATGGGTAAAGCATGCCAACGGAAGAAGGGTAATTTTGGCTCATAAGAGACATGAACTCATTATTGATGTATGAAGATAATTATTTTTTATTTAAATGGAGAGAGAAGCTATTCCCCAGCAAGTTTGCCAGAAGCCGTCAACACTAAAAAGTTGGAGGAGTTGCCCGAAAGAAGTTATTGGTCACCAGAATCAAAATCCCGTCGCCTGTTTCAGAATAATGCTTTCATTTAAGTATAAATTTAAGTTTATAAAAATATGAAATCAAACTGACCCTATATTTTTCATAGTTTAAATGAAAGAGCAATACACCTCAAACCCTGTATCTATCTCAAAGGATAAACACAAGACATGAGGACAAGGCTCAATCAAATAAACTAAGAAAGGTATGACGTTCATTTGGTCTGTAAAACCATTTTATTTGCTGGCAATTTATCCTAATTAATTTAAAGAATTAAATAAGATTTATATTAAGCTGAGTTCGAGAAGAGCTTCCTATAAGGACAAGCCCCTATAGTTAATTACATCATAAATGACTGAAGTCATCTAAGAAAACTCTCGATAAAAATCAAAAAATATTATCTTCAAGGAATTCAAAGGAAAGGACTGTTCAATGTTATCGGACAAAGAGATGTGAAATGGGATTGGCTCAAATTTGGAACATTCTGTTTTTGGAATCCAAAGGAGGAAGAACTAGGGGATGTCACATGTCCGGGGGAGAACCTCGGTGACATCTCAAGCTATCTTATGATTTGGCTTCAGTTTTGAGGAGAAATATTTAGGTGTTTCAACCTGCCAATTTTATTATTTTAGGACTTACATTTGTCTGACACGATCACACAAATAGCTTAAGAGATGTGAGGATTTAGGTCGTGAAGAACGACAACCTCAGAATCCTAAGACAAATTTAGGGCTTATATTGTACAACATAGTTGTACAAAGGCCTAAAGATGAGGTGAGGATTTATGTTGTGTAAGCAGACAACCTCAAAATCTTATGGCTTTGTTTTTTAATACTAAGGAAAGAAGTTAGTTTAGCTGATGTAGGTGTGTTTCGCTGTTGAAGATGATTGTACTACCCACAATACTAGCTTCAAGGTCCTTGTCGTGACGAGTTTGGATTTTTTAGGGTGTCAAGTTATGATGTCAAATCAAATGGCTCTATGGTTGTAGTTCTTTAAATTTTATGGGGGATGTTAAATTTGATTAAAGAGACACCGGTTAAGATCCTACGGTTCACTCGTTTCACACCACTATTTTCTATTGAATTCACTTAGTCCAAATGAATTTACTAAACTCAACTTAATGAGTTCCATAATTTCATTTAAACCTTGGGAAGCCTCGTTAGCAACCGTAGTTACCTCCTCAGAGGGGTTCCCGATCATCCGATAGAGACATCTTAATTTAGTTACAATTGTATTTTTGTGTGATGTTTGTGATTAAATTTTGAGATGTTTTATATTTTGAATGTTGTGGGGGTGATTTTTATCTTGGTTGATTTTAGTTTTAGTTTTGGTTTTGGATCTTGATTTTGGTTTTCATGCAGGCTTGCACCGTTGTTTAGCATGTAAGTTTTGCAAGTATAAAAAGTACAAGAAAGACAACATTGTAAACTATAAAAATTATACATGGCGAGTCTTCTCATTCCACTACCTGAAACTTAAAATGCATGTCAGGGCATTTTATATGAAACAAGAAAGCAAAGTTTTGGCGACCTACCTAACCCTAGGTCATCTCTTGGTGGGTCCCTATTAGTTTGATTAAGGATGATTTTTTTTAAACAAAACATATCAAGTTAAGTAGACCTCTGAGGTATCCAACAAGTTAGGAGAAAGAAGCAGGTCCATGCTTCCCTCTCACTACCTGGTGAAAGGCCTTGAGCTCATTTAGACATATTTTGTTGCTTAATAATTCATCCCATGAATGATCTAATGCTCAATGAACATTGATGCCCTAATTATCCCAAAGAGTAGGGTAATTATCATTTGTAATTTAACTTTGAAGATTATGTGAATGAACACCCTTAAAGGGGGCAAGCTAGTGTTACTGGAACACTTAGCCAAATTTTGGTCCTAATTAGGCTTGTGGTGTTTTAAAAATCTTAAATTTTAGCTATGTTTGTTTTTCTAATCCTCATTTAATTAGCCTTGATTTAACTTAGACCACTACTAAGCCCTTAAGATCTAGGTGAGTGTCTTAATTAATTTTGAAAAGGTAATGTTTTAGGTGATCAAGATTCATTATTTTAATTTCATTTGAACATCAAATAGGGGCATTAAATTGAATAATTATTAACTTCAAAAGTCACACCCCTAAATCCTAGGGTCATTTAATTTTAATAAACTTCCAAATTTTAATAATTTAGAAATTTATTAATTTATCCTTTTAATTAGGATAGTGAAGTTGGTTTCTATAAATTAATCCCCTTTCTAATTTCAGTCATCCAAATAATTTAATTAATATCAGAGGTCGCCCATTTCCCTCCTTGAATTAAGCCTAAATGTTAATTAAGGCCAAATTCCTGAAATTACACTTTTGTCCCTAAGGCTCTAACACTTCATAATTTGCCAAATTCAAATCAAATAACTTTAAAGTTTTTATCCTACTTCATTTAAGGGTCAATTAAGACATCAGAGGAGAAAATGTGATTTTTCAAAGTTGAATTTAATTTATATAATTATTTTCATGCAAAAATAAGATTTTCAAAGAAAATTTGATACTTAACCAAGTTGAAGCCTAATCACTTGAAATTTTTATTGGAGGTATACCTAGACTCGAGAACCATTTGGAAAAACATTCATGATTTTTTTGAATTTTATTTAAATTATTATAATTATTTTAAATCATGGGGTATTTATTAAATATAAAATATTTTAAATGGGAAAAATTAAGTTATGTATTTTTGAAAAATCTCCCTGAGGTTAGAAAACCTAGAAAAGTAAATATTATATTTTTTTAATTTTTCTTTAATTTAGTTGAATTATTTTAGTGGAGATCCATTTTTTAGCCTTTAAAATTTATTTTAAGCTTCAAAATACAATAAATTTATTTAGAAAATTAGGAAAAATATTTCAATTATTTCTAAATACTCATAAAATAATTTAGAACATTTCCATAAATTTTATTAATTTTGTGATTTTTATAATTTTTAATTATTTTAAATATTTAAAAATAGGCTGAAGATGAAGTTTTTATTTTAAATACCATTTTATTTTTATTAAATTTTGCTAATCACAAAGAACTCTAAAAACAAGTCTTCATAATTTTTTGTGTTATATTTTGATCATTAAAATTATTTTAGTGCCAAAAAAGATATTTAATTCAAAAAATCAATTTAGGCCATCAAATGGACTCAAAATGCTTTGAAATTTTTATGGAAAGTTCTTTGGATTTTGGAAAATAGTGAAGATAAAAAATCAAGTCATTTTGATGTTTATATTTTCCAAAATTAATTATTTTAGTGATTTAGGGTTTAGTTAAGTTAGATTTATTTTGAATGACTTGACTCATGAGAAATTTTTTTAAGCAACATGATAATTATTATGATTAATGTATGCAAATAATAGACATAAACTTGAAAAATGGAGATCTTTGTCTAGAGGCCTTTTCTAACTTTAGAAAAAATAGGGAATATTTCTCATGATAGAAGCTACAACATGCTAAAATTTCAAGTCATGGTGAAATTTCTACATGCACGAAGAATCAAAAGACTCAAAATAGTGTTTAATTAATTAAAAATAAAATATGCATCAAATAGACTTCAAATAATCTCCACTTTATTCTTCTCTATTCATTGAGCAATAGGGTATTTTTTTTATTTTTTTTATTTTTCTACGCCAAGATATGAATTTTTGAAGTTAGGGTGTATTTTTTGAAATTTTTAATTCCTTATTTATCTATTTAAATGTGCTGCGCCACATCATTCTAGGTAGCTCTGAAGCTCCACGCGGTGCTCTCCCGTTTGACACCGCCATCCATGTCCGCGCTGATTTGGCCCACGATTTATGTCCCGAAACACTGTCCGGCTTCATCTTGATCGTCCATCTGATACACGCTTGATCGAACGACTCTCCATCATCATCCCCAAATGGACTAACCCAAGAACTGTCCATCTTCAAGGCTTGATATTTCCCTCATTTCTCAACCAAATTAAGTGAATTTATTTTCTTAAATGCTCGTCTAAACTAGAGGAACTTATCCATATGATTAAGATGCCATGAAATCATTTGAAAGTAAATGGAGAATCTAAATATGCTCGAGATGAGGAGGAGTTTAATACCTTTGCTCTGAGAAGGGAAGCTTTAATCAGAGATGCTTGACACGTTCTTTGGAGACCAAGGAGGCTAGGGATTTAGCCTCTTGCTGTGGTGTATGGTCTGGGTATGAATTTGACCAAGCTCAATCTCAGGTGTTGATCAAAGCCTATGCTAGGGGCTCAGTGGATGGTGGATTTGATGGGGCTTTGTCTTCTTTCACTGTTGTGAAGGTGTGGGTACAAGTAATTGAAGTTTTGTGGACTGTGGGAGTGTAATGAGCTCTGTCCTGATTTTAGGCATAAATTTGAACTCAAAGTTGGGCTTTCACAATGGGAATCAGTGGGGGAAGATCATTGGATTGCACTGAGGAGGTCTCAAAGAAGCTCCGCAAGTGATTTTGGAAGTTCTCTTTGAGAAAATTTCAGCACTCTCCCATGGCTGTGCAGGTGAGCTTTTTATAAAAATGGGCTTGGGGTGGCTGTTATGGCCAATGTTTGGGTGCAATGAGATGCTTAGGTGAAGGCAGATGGGCTCTATAATTTAAAATGGGTGATTTGGCCTCTAGGTTTGAATTTGGTGAAGTTTAAGAGGGGGTGGCCCTTGATTTTGGCTTCCCAGTGACTAGGTCGATCGGCCATGGCAGGGGGAGGTGACTAGGAGCTTAAGGAACCCAGGGGAATATGTCACAACAATTAAATGAGTTGAGGTTTAGTTTTGGCAAAAATGTCCAAGCCTTATGCAAATATGGAATCAAAATCCCTTAATTTAGGGGACCTTTGGTCCATGGCTTAGCTTAGGTAGTTTTTTGAGGTTTAGTTTCGTCACTAGAGTCTAACTAATGGTTCTGGAGTCATTAATTTTGTGACTTTGGGGTGGTTAGGCCAGTGGGTTCAAATGGCCAAAACTTGGGTTTGGGCTAGGCTAGCCATGTCAATTGATGTAATTTAATGATGCATTTGATGTAGATGATTGTAATGAACATTTTTGGTGAATGATTGAAAGGATTTTGAGTTCAATTGAAGGATCCATTTGAAGGATTTTGAAAATTGGTCATTTTGGGCATGTTGGGCTAGACTTGGGTCTAGATTGGGCTAACGTTGGGCTAAGTCCAAATTTATGGTTCAAAAAAGTCAATAGGAACCTCATGAAGAGTTTTCAACATAAATTGTGTGCCAATTTTGGGGTTAAGGCATTCAATTTGATGAGACTTGGGGACATAGCCAATTTGGGGATTTTGGACTTAAGTTGAAATTAAATGAAATTGAGACTTCGCCAAGGCAAATTGATGGTCAATTTTGATGTGTGGCAACGTTATAAAGAGTTTTCAACATAAACCATGGCCAATTGAGGGGCATATGGATTCAATTTGGTGAGATTAGGTCATGTGTCCAAAATTGGGGGTTTGACCTAAACCAAAAATTGGGCTCAAAGCATGGACCAATTGAGCTTAGATTTGGTTTATTTTGGTCACATTGAAGGTTAATTTGTGTTTGGGATTGAAATTTTGGGAAATTGGGATCAAATTGATGGACATTTGAGTTGCATTTGGTGGAAATTTGGGTCTTTAAAGGAAAATTTGGGGGTCTTGGTCAAAGATGGTCAAATTGGCCAAATTGGATCATTTGGTAGTTGAGAAAAATAAAATTGAGAATATTTGGAATATTTTAGGAATTTTTGGGATTTTTGAAAATTTGGGCCCATGAGGAGCATTTTGGTAATTTGGCAATTTTTTGGTGACTTTGGGTAATTCGGGTGTTTTCAAAAGGTTTGAAATGATTTTTGAACAAGTTTGGGTATTTTGGATAAATTTGGGAATTTTGACCAAATTTAGGGTTTCAAGGGTACTTAGGTAATTTGTGGGAGTTTATAGGCAAAAGGTCAGGCTGAGTATTTTAACCACCAAAAGTAAGCCATGGACCAATGAAAACCCCTAGGGTTAGTAGGTTTAGGGGACCATCTACATGAGTTTCCCAAAGGCTCAAGTGACCAAAGTCAGGAAATTCTGGGTTTAGGGTACTGAGTGATTGTGAGTGAAGTGAGTGGCTTAGCTTTAGAACAACGCTAGAGTCAACCCTAAGGTCCAACAGTCCTATAGGAACTCTCCTTGAGCTCCCTCATAATGACCCAACCTACAAAGTGCTAGGGGTTAGAACCAATATGTGGAACTTCAAGTTGAGTAAAGAAGAGTTTAGAATTTCTAATGGTGAGGGTGTTTTTTTCTAGTTCTTCTAAGGATAGTCAATAGGAATTTTTATGGCTAGACCTTAGGCTACTAAAGAGAAAGACTAGATCTCAACCAAAAGTAAGGTCAACACACCACAGCTAGACAAGTGCGATGTGAAAATGTTGTTTTCAACGTTTTGAAAGCGCATAAGCTGCCAAAATGTAGTTTACCCAAATAGACCATATGCGTTTTCAAAATGCCACTATACCAAATAAACTGCCCCAAATAGATTCTTAATCTACTTCCCTCTTTTGAATAATTTCTCAATTCAAGATTATATTATTGCCCAGTTGGCATGAATTCTAAAATTTTTGCTTTGATCATACTAAGAGAATGAGAATGGATTAGAATTGGTTTATGCCACATTTGATACAACACTAGTGATGTTTCTTTATTAATTTCAACTAAAAAAACAAAGAATTTTAGCCCTTTTATGGCATCATTGTCAATTTTACACATCTGGAAGTATGGTTAAAGCTTACCGACAGAGATAATCAAAGAAAAGGTTAAGTTCTACATAATTGGATTCATGAGTTCCATGCCATAAAGCACTCAACTGATCTAGTAGAACGAGAATTTTTTTCCTGCCTCCCCTATTAAAAATATTGAGCAGACGACTTTGAATCCCACTCTCAAGTATAGAGAAAGCTCTTCATCATGCTTTAGACTCTAAAGGAGTGGGGGTGTTGTAAGAGAGCCTTCAATTTTTGGATTGCTTGCTCATAAACCTTTAACCATTCAAAACCTTTTGTTTTCTTTAGCATCTTGAAGAATGTTGAGCATCTATCAGCTGAATTTGAGATAAAATGACTAATTCTTGCTATACTGCGGGCCAATTTTTGGACTTCTTTAGTGTTTTAAGAGGTTGACATGCTCAGTATTGTGCAAAACTTCTCTAGATTTTCTTTTATGCCCTTGCGGGTCTAGGGATGTCCATGAAATTTTCCAGTAGAGGCTTCAAATGTACATTTTAGTGGATTGAGCTCCATGGTATATTTTTAAAGTGCTTGAAATATTTATTTTAGGTCATTTAATTATGTGTTGCTCATCCGATTGACTTTTAACTATGACATCATTCACATAGACTTCAATATATTTTCTTTTCAAGGTTGAAAGAAATTACATTCATTAAATACTGGTAGGTTCCCCTAGCCTTCTTAAGCCCAAAAAACATTACATATAATAGTACAGACCATCTCTAGTAATAAGTGCAATCTTCTCTACATTGGTTGAATGTCTTTTAATGTGGTGGTAGCTGGAGATGGTATTCAGAAAGCTCATGCTCGAATGACCAACCATTGAGTCCACCAGAGCATATTTTTTGTAATGGATAATTATCCTTTGGGCAGGTAGAGTTCAAACTGGTGAAGTCGATGCACACCTTCCATTTATCATTCACCTCTATACCATTGATGCGGGCGGTTTTGTGGTGTGCGTTGTAAATATCTTTCAATGTTACGATACACACACAGCTGCACTAATAGTAAATATGCAATTGAATCCCAATAAAAATAAATTTAGTATAAACAATTTTATCTTTTAAAATCTCTAAGCTGTCAAACTCGTAATAATAACACAAGTATATTATTGCTCAAGTAATAAAGGGCACTAATGGAGTCATAAGTATTAATCACATAAAAAGTTGGAAATTCTTATGGTTATAACATCAAACACAATATTCAAACTATAAAACTTAAGTAATTAAAACAAATCTAAATTAAATTTAATGTGCACTAAATGAAATACAGTTAAAAGAACTAAGCTAAGTAAACTAATTATTAAACTTCAAAAGTAAACTTATAAAGACTAAACAAACTTTTGAAACGAAGAGTTCAAATTTAAGAAAACATCCTTCTCCTTTATAATGATTTTATGAATCGTGAAGAATTTAAAATTATTTAAAATACATATAAAATTGTATTGTGCCAAATAAAGAGCAATCCTATTCTTTACCCTCTGAGAGTGCATAAAGAACATTGACTAATATAGAGTTTAGTCCCTAAATCTGTGGTTATGTTGAGAGGATATTGGCTGCCACTCTAAAGGTCTTACTTCTCCTTCGCCCGAGGGCTAATAATCTCGCTTTAGTTTCCAAGTAACTGGACCAAATTGGGGATTTTAATATGTCACCTTAAAATCTTTAATTTTGTGCCCATCAAAGTATATTTCCCTATTTATTTGCATGCAACCTCATAGATTACATTCTTACCCATGAAATTGAATGTGATCCTTATTTTATTGTAGAAAGCATGGCTCTTTTGGGATGTATGTTTCTCAATAAATTTTAACCTTTCAATTGGTCAAATCAAAAAATAAATAAATATCAGAGTAGGAATCATCACAATTTATTGATATTTAAAACCTTACAAAAAAAACTAATTCTTCACAAAACCATATCTCGTTGCAGGGACAAGAATAAAGATGACTACTCAGAATTTATAAGAAGGATCGGACAAAACACAAATTTTATATATAAAAACAAGTTTACAAAACAAATAAAGAAAAGATCACAACTTATTTCACACTCCTTACAAAGCAAATCCTTAGAAGTTCCTTTTAAGCAATTTCTCTATTTACAATCACACTCTATTCTCTCTTAAAAGTGTAATGAAGAAGAAATCTCTCACCTTCCCTCTCCTCTTACAACCATAGAAGAAGATCCTCTCTTCTCAAAGACTTTTCTCTCAAGCCAAAGCCTTCCTCTCAATCTCAAACTACCCCTCTTCTCTAAAATCCACTCCTTTTTAATTAGGGCCAGCCTTCTTTTAAAGGATATCAAAATTCCCTCCAAATTTCTCCCCAAATGTCACATATGTTAACACCAAAAGACAAGTTCCTTAATTCAAGAGACATATCTCTTCAAAAAAGAGTCTTTCCAAACTGACTTGATACATTAAACCACTCCATGGTAAGTTTGGATTATTTGGACCCTTCAAAAACTGCTAAAAATAGTTACGAACCACCTTACTCTGTTCTAATTCATCTCTAGTGCTTCTAGCACCAGTTCTGGCGCCTCTGATGCCAGCCTATTGAAGTCTGCGTTGTTCTCTAGATTTTGACACTAATTTTGGCACTTTTGGCACCGCTTCTCTGTAAAATGGCACCTCTGGCACCAGTTTCTGGCACCTTTGGTGTCAGCTCTCTAGAAAATGGTGCCTCTGGCGCCAGTTCTGACACCTCTGTCGCAAGTTTTGGCTTCAGGATCATGAAAATCTCCATTTCAGCGCCAAATTTCCTCCTTTTTGTTAATTTTTGCTCCAAATGTCTAAAATTTCTATGCTTGCAACAAAAATATGAAAAATACCCTTCTTTAAAGTGAAATATCACTAAAATAAGCATAAAATATATACATAAAATAGTATATTATTTTGGTGTATCAAAATCCCCCAAACTTAAATGTTACTTGTCTTCAAGTGACCTTTTTATTATGTAAAAATATGAATTTTGGTTGTGATTAACTCATAAACTTTTATAATTTGTTTTAATAAATATAATAGTATAACTTAAGAAAAACTTATAATAACTTAGGTTAAAACTATAAGTATAAGAACACCTAGTAATCAAGTTTAAGAGTTTTGAATCTCCATTCATTTCACAAAGAATTGTAATTTGTCATGTCAAAGATACTTAGAATATCCATATGAAATATAATTTCATGAAAACTTTATTAAAAATGATGTTAATACTCAAATAAACTTTTTAAGGTTGTAGAATTAGAGGACTTTAGAGTGACAAGCTAAAACCCCCAATTTGATTTATAGTTTTATGTTTTGATACGAGATGTTAGCACCCAGGTGGAGGGAGAAGAAGGAACACTAGAGAGAGAGCTAGTATCTTCCATACCTAACCGGTCTTCAAGAGTATTCAAACTATAGATTAGTGAATGTTCTTTATAGCATCTTTAGTAAGGGTAAAGAATATTATTGCTCTTATTTGTCACAACACATTTAGAATACTTTCACAATAGATTTTCTCTACTTATTACTAATTCATGATAAGGAAAAATATATTTTACTTATGTTACCTTCATCTTGAAAATATTTATTTAAGTTAATTAGTTTTTTTTTTACTTTATTTTCATAAACTAAAAATCACAAAAAGAATCGAATTTGAATTCCTATTTTAGCATCTTAAGTTTAAGTAGGAATAATTTGCTAAGTAGATTTTTGTCATCTTAAATTTCTAAACTTTCTAGTTTTCTAAAGTGCATAGAGTTAATCTCCCTAAAGGTTCAATATTCTGGGCTTAATGAAAAAGTCCTATATTACTTGATAATGATACATGTACTTGCATAGTATCTCATATTTAAATATTATAATTGTATTCTTATTCATTTCATAGTGGAAAACTTACCTAGCTTTTGCTTTGGATCAAGTTTTTGACTTTGTTGCAAATTAAGAATAATTATTAATAAAATTAAGCATATAATTGCATACATCACATTTTACGTCTATATAGAATGTCAGGATCAAGTTTTTGGCGTCGTTGTCAGGGAGGTTTAAAAAAAAGAGCTAAATTACAGAAATTTGCAAAAAATTTGAAAAAGAAGTTTTTAGAAAGAAAATTTTCTATTTGTACAAAGTCTTATTTAAACTTTAAGATTTATTGTAGGAATATTGTAGTGTTGTTTTTATATAAAGTTCTTGTTTGTGTGTTTTTATTTTTATTTCATTTTATTTCACTTTATATGTATTTTAAAATAATGTATGAGTAGTTCAGATTCCACAGAACTTGTGTCTTACGATTCTGAATTCGAAAGAACTATTAGAAAATTAAAAAAATAAAAATTAATGAAATATTTCAAGAAATGACAAATTAAAATAATCAAAATGTTGAAGAGTGTAGACCTTTAAGAGATTATGCAAACCCTATGGTGGATGTACTTCATTGTAGCATTCAAAAACCCACTGTAGTAACTAATTCATTTAAATGTAAACCTTCTTTTATTCAAATGGTATCAAATAATCAATTTTGGGGAGCACTAACTAAAGATCCAAATTTACATCTTGTTAATTTTCTAGAATTATGTGCTACATTTAAATATGATGGTGTATCAGATGATGCTATAAGACTTATATTATTTTCTTTCTCACTGAGGGACAAATCTAAAATATGGTTACATTTGTTATCACCTGGATTTATCGGAACTTGGAGTGATTTAGCGTTGAAATTTCTTTCTAAATATTTTCCACCATAAAAAACTAAGAAGCTTAGAAATGATATTACATCTTTTTTATCAGTTTGAAGAGGATTCTATTTTATGAAGCATGGGAATGATTTAAAGAACTCTTAAGAAAATGTCCACACCATCCTATACCATATTGGTTAATAATTCAAACATTTTATAATGGATTAGCTGGATCACTTTGATATATTATTGATTCTACTGCTGGTGGTTCATTGATGTCAAAACCATTTCATGACGCTTATGCTTGAATTGAAGAAATGACTACAAATAATTTTTAAAGGCTTTCTAAAAGGGTAAATCTTAAGAAAGTAGCCAATATCAATGAAACTGATGTGCTTTTCATGCTATCAAATCAAGTTACAGCAATTTCAAGGAAGTTAGACAAATTTGGAATGAATTTTTCTCAACTAATTTTCATGATTGAAGAGAATTCATTGGCCCAAATGGTAGATTCTTAAGCATCATTAGAGACTTTGAATGTCATAAACAATAAGCAGAATAACCCATATTCAAAATATTATAACCCAAGTTGGAAGAACCATCTTAACTTTAAGTGGAATAATACTTCGGGTGTTAGTAATCAGCGATGGGGGAACAATCAAGTAAGCTCATTAGGAAACTGGAATAACCAAGGGAATAATAATTATAGACCTATGTATCCTTCAGGTTTTAACAGTAATCCAGAATTTAAGGAGAAGAAGTTGACTATAAAAGAAGCAGTGTTACAAATCGAAAATCATTTACAAAGTCAAGGAGCTACAATTAGAAATATTTAGAATCAACTAGGAAAAATAGCAAATTATTTAAGTAAAAGATCCCAATGAACACTTCCTCGTAATATAGAAGTTAATCTGAAAGACAAAAATAAAGAGCAAGTAAAAGCCATTCAACTCAGAAATGGAAGAGAATTGGAAGGAAGAGTTCAAAAAGAGAATGAAGTAGAGAGAGAAGAGATTGAAGAACCAAAAGAGGACACTCTAAAAGGTTTAAAGAGAGTTATTTCTCTACTTAAAGTTGATTTAGAAAAAACACCAACTCCATTTCCTCAGAAGCTTTGAAAACAAAAGTTGAATAAGCAATTTTTTAAATTTCTAGAAATTCTTAAGAAGCATACAATTAATATTCCATTTGCTGAAGCTCTAGAACAAATGCCAAGCTATGTAAAGTTTATGAAGGATATTCATAACAAGAAAATGAAATTTGAAGATAATGTGACAATTGCAATTAGTGAGGAGTGCAGTGCTATAATTTATAAAAAGCTTATTGAAACGCTTAAAGATCCTGGTATTATCTACCCTATTTCAGATTGTACATGGGTCAGTCCAATTCACTGTGTTTCTAAGAAAGGAGGAGTGACTGTGACTTTGAATGAACATAATGAGTTAATATCAACAATACAAGTCATAGGATGGTGAATATGCATTAATTATAGAAAATTAAATCTTGCCACTAGAAAAGATCATTTTCGACTACCCTTTCTGAATCAAATGCTGGATAAACTAGCTAGGCAAAAATACTTTTGTTTTCTGGATGATTATACTGGTTATCACCAAATACAAATAGCTCATGAGAGTCAAGAGAAAACAACTTTTACTAGTCCTTATGGTACATTTTCTTTTAGAAGAATGTCATTTGGTTTATGTTATGCACCTGCTACATTTCTAAGATGCATGATGGCTATTTTTTGTGATTTAATTGAAAAGGAGATTGAAATTTTTATGGATTATTTTTCAGAGTTTGGAACTTCATTTGAATCATTTTTATAACATCTATCAAAAGTTCTTAAGTGCTGTAAAGAAACAAATTTAGTCCTTGATTGAGAAAAATGTCAATTTATGGTAACACAAGAATAGTTTTAGGACATTAAATTTCAGAAAATGGTATGGAAGTAGGCCCTGCAAAAATTTAAGTAATCGTTAATTTACCTCACCCAAGAAGTGTGAAGGAAATTAGGAGTTTTTTAAAACATGCTGGTTTTATAGACGATATATTAAAGACTTTTCAAAAATAGCTAAGCCTCTATGTCGTTTACTTGAAAAAGATGTGATTTTTAATTTTGATAAAGAGTGTCTAAAAGATTTTGAATTAGTAAAAGAAAAATTAGTCACTACACCAATTATTATTTCACCATATTAGAAAAAACCTTTTGAATTGATGTGTGATATTAGTGATTATGCTATTGTAGTTGTTTTAGGACAAAAGCATGAAAAGATTTTCAAAGTTATCTACTATGTTATTAGAACCCTT
Organism: Phalaenopsis aphrodite; assembly: GCA_003013225.1. NCBI lineage: Eukaryota > Viridiplantae > Streptophyta > Magnoliopsida > Asparagales > Orchidaceae > Phalaenopsis > Phalaenopsis aphrodite. The sequence goes on from NEWO01001932.1 coordinate 36,502, forward strand.
AATGAAGCTCAAATTAATTATATCACAACTAAGAAAGAGTTATTAACAGTATTATATGCTTTTGATAAATTTAGATTATACTTAATTGGAACTAAATATATAGTGCATACAAATCATTCTGCTATTAAGTATTTAATGAAAAAAAAGGATGCAAAATCAAGATTGATAAGATAGATTCTTCTTTTGCAAGAATTTGACTTTTAAATAGTAGATAGAAAGGGAGTTGAGAATCAAATTGCTGATCCCAAACTTGAATTAGAAAAACCACTCAGTTTTGAAAAGGAGATTAATGAAAATTTTTCAGATGAGAAATTGTTCAATGTTAATGAGTGGCATGTTTCATGGTATGCCGACATTGTAAATTTCATTGTTAGGGATATTATACCCTATGGAATGACATACCAACAGAAGAGGAAATTATTATCTGAAGTTAAGACTTATTTTTGGGATGATTCATTTTTATATAACAAAAAAGGATCTAATTATTCGAAGATGTGTGCCTTTAGAAGAAACTTATGAAATCATCCAAAAATGTCATAATTTTGATTTTGGGTGACATTTTGGTGTTGATAAAACATCATACAAAATTTTACAATCTGGATTTTATTGGCCTATAATCTTTAGAAATGTCAATGTTTTTATTAAAACTTATGATCGATGTTAACGAGTATAAAATATTTCTAGGAGGAATGAGATGCCCCTCAATTTTGTGTTGGAAGTTGAAATATTTGATGTTTGGGGATTAGATTTCATGGGACCATTTATACAATCTTTCAGAAATTTATATATATTGTTAGCAGTAGACTATGTATCCAAATGGATAGAAGTCATTGCTTTACCTCGATGTGATGCTTAAAGTGTTGCAAATTTTTTAAGAATGAATATATTTTGTAGATTTGGGATGCCAAGAGTAATCATAATTGACGGGGGAAGTCATTTCAGAAATGCAATAATTGAGAAATTATTTAGGAAATATCATATAAATCATAGAATTGATGCTTCTTATCATCCTCGGATAAGTGGTTTGGCTGAATTATCCAATCGTGAATTTAAAAGAATATTAGAAAAATTTATAAATCCAACCAAAATGAATTGGTCAGCTAAACTTGACTATGCTTTGTGGGCTTATAGAACTGCATACAGAACTCCTATAAAAATGTCCCCATACAGGCTAATATTTGGGAAAGTGTGTCACTTATCAACTGAACTTGAGCATAAAGCATATTGGGCTATTAAGCAGTTTAATTACAATTTGAAGGATGCTGGTGAAAAAAGGTTATTGCAATTAAATGAGCTTGAAGAAATAAGGAATGAATCTTATGAAAGTGCTGAGATTTACAAAGAAAAGATGAAGATGTGGCATGATCGGAGGACTCCTACTAAAAATTTTCAACCAGGGTAACAAGTTTTGTTTTACAATGCAAGGTTATGATTATTTTCAGGCAAACTTATGTCCAAGTGGATGAGCCCATTTGTTCTGATGAAAGTTTATCCCTATGGAGCTATGGATATCAAAGTTCCTAAAATTGAAAAAATATTCAAAGTGAATGGTTATAGACTGAAATCCTACTTTTTAGGTAACCAACTTAAATTAAATGACTTTTGATGTTTGGTTAACCAAAATAAGCACTGGTTACGTCAGGCTGACGACGTTAAACCAAGAGATTTATGGGAGGCAACCCATAGTTATCAATATGCTTGTTTTTATTATTGTAATGTTGTGTGTGATTTAGAAAATTCTGGAAGTATTTTTTTATTATATATTAAGTTAGTGATTATTCTAATACCTTTAAAGATAACTTAAACATGTTAGAATGAGTATTTGGACGTTAAGTTGACCTGTGCAAAATTGAGCACTGGCGCTTAAGGGTCAAGATCCGGCGCTTAAGCATGGCAGTTTAAAAACATGTGCTAAATTCAGTTTCTAGAAGTTTTAACTAAGAATCGGTTAGCTTGGGCGTGGGAGACAGTTCTATGACGTGCATAGAAGTTAAACCTATAAATAGAAGGGTTATGTAAGGATTTTTACCACAATTCAATTTTAACCCCAAATCTTAAGTAAAAAAGAATAGATTTTTGGAAAGATGTCATCTTGGGAAAGTGATTTGAAGAAGAAGGAGGCAATGAGAAAGAAGTTTATTAGTCAGAGTGCACAAGAGTTATATAATGGCGTCTAATTTGATTCACCATTTAGGGTTATTTAGGGAAGGAGGAGGCAATGTGTGAGGGAAGGAAATAGTATTTAATGTTATTTGTGTGAAATTTCCTAAACAAATATAAGAGTAAGGGAAGGCGATGAGTAAGGGAAGGCAATGAATATAAGTGCTTTGTTTGTGTGAACTGAACTTTGTTTGTGTGAAGAAGAAGGAGGAGGCAATGAGTAAGGGAAGGAAATAGTATTGAAAAGGTTTTGAGGCCATTTAGAGTTGGTTGACTTAGGCTAGACGTGCATTTTACTTAAATCAAAATTTGTGAACTGGCGTCTAAGCTCCAAGACCCGCGCTTACGCGATTCCTGAATCGAGAGGCATGCACCTACGTGCCGAACCATTCATGCTTAAGCATTGGTTCACGAACGGTTTAAGTGAAAAATCAGTTTGAAAAACTACATTAACGCAACTTCGCTTCACCTCCTTCCTCAGGTTTTCACGATTTTGGAGTTAGGGCTTAGCATATTTTGAAGATTTCTTGGAGATTTGGAGCAAAAATTGCTAGATTTAATATCCTTGAGGTAAGAGCTTCACTTCTATGCAAATATTTTTTATTTTCATCAAGTATTCTGAGCACATTTATGAGCTACTCAAAAATCAATATTCATGGGGAAAAACTGAGAAAAATTTATGGAAAAGGCATGGATTTGTTAGTTTAAGCTTTTAGCAGTTTAGTGATTTAGAGTTGAATATGAAATTTATTGTGAATTTTATACATTTTTTAGAAATGGCACCAAGAATGAAGAGGAGTAAGGGAAGGTTCCATTCAATTCAAACAAGTTTGTCCGTTTGAGAGCTCAGGATCGATACAGTATGCGCTACAGTCGAGAAATTTAATTCTTGAGCTGTGTTTTATAAGTCCGAGAGGAGCTATTGAAGTTTTGATTGTTCGTTGCCCAAGGGAGAAATTCTATTATTTTTTATTGTCGCAGTAATTTATGTTGTGTGGGAATTCTATGTGAATCTCCCTGAAGCTGATGAAGAAGGACTCAAGGTGAGGGGGAAGATAGTGCATTTTTCTCTTAAGGTAATTAATCAGTTTTATCATTTACCCCCGAGTACGTTGTGTTCTTATTCAAACTATATTCCTATTGAGGCGGAGCTAGATGAGATTATTTCATCTTTGACTGCTGGGAGAGGACTTTGGAAGATCACAAATGAAAGAAGAGTGAACTTTTATGCTTCAAAGTTGAATGTCACTACAAAGGCATGGCATTATTTTATTTCTGCTCGTCTGCTACCTACAAATCATTTGAGTGAAGTGACTCAAGATCAAACAACCTTGAACTATTGCATTCAGTAGTTCAAGACTATTGATATTGGAGCTTTGATTCATTGAGTTATTACCAGTTCTGTCATTGTTGCTACTACTGCAGGTTTGGGATTCACATCCTTGATCTTTTCTTTATGCGAGTATACTGGAGTTAAATTTGACAACTAGGAGGAGATCTTATAGCCACTAAAGCCCATTACCAGTTTGAATGTGAAGTCTTATTCATATCATTCTATTTTTGGCTGAAGGGGTGGATTCTCTAGTAGTTATGCTTCTTCGACGTCACGAGCTTCTACTTCATATGCATCTACATCACGAGATCAGACTTCTCGATCTTATTCTCTGTCATAGTTATTACAGAAGATTTTGAATAATGTCATTTATACCAATGAAAAGGTATCAAACTTAGAACATTTTGTTGAGCGTATGGATCTGTATATGAAGAGACAGTGATTATGATGGTGAATTCAACTTTGTTAAGGAAAACTTTATGAGAGGTAACCAGTATGTTGTATTTCCTTAGTACCTTAGATATCAACCATATGAGCCTACAATTGCTTGGCTTAGTGACGATAGTGATGAAGAGGAGAATGATGATTAGTTTGGATCTTTAGTTTTGTTTGCTTTTTTTTAGTGTATGTGTTGTTATGAACTGTTGTTAGTGCAGTTGTTATGTACTTTGGGTTTTATTTTTATTTTATTTTTTTGTTATCATTGAGACTGTTATGCTTTATTTTGTACACCTATTGTGATGTATCTATGTTTTAAGAGTAGGTATTATGTTTACTGGTCATAGTTGTAATAATTGTGTTATTTAATGTATTTAGTTAGTCTGTGCTGAACTTAATTCTGGATCTTAGGAAGGTTTAGAGTCTAGCTAACTTTTTACTTTTATAAGTTGCATGTTTAAAATTTTCAATTCACTACCAGCTATTTTTCTTTATGTTGCAGTCATGTATGTTGTTAGTGTGTTTGTTTATTTTTATGTTATACTCAACTACATAGAAGTCTGATGAATCTCTATATGTTAAGAAAATTAAAATTTGATTAATTTAAAATTTTTACTCCTGTTTTAATTGTTGTGCTTACATATTCAGGATATGAAAATTCTTGCAAGATTGTTATTTTTAGTTTTCATTCCTACCAATTTTTATATGATGCTAAAATGTTTCATTATTTTTTTTTTAATTTAAGTTTGGGGGAGGGATGAAATTTTTTCTTATGAACTTAAAAATTTATTTGTTCTCAAATGTACTTAAAAAAATTAATTTTGATTTGAAGAAAATGATTATGTATATGAAGTTATATTAGGGAAGTAAAATTTTAATATAGAAATGAGTAAGACAGTTTAGTTAAAATTTATAGCAATGATGAAAAACTTAAAGTTAAAAATTTTTAGTGTAGAAAATGCTAAATAAAGTGTATCATTTGTAGGAAAAATTGTATTTTTGAAAATTTTAGAAGATTTAAATTTTTATTTTCAAAACTTAAAGTTCTTTTATTGAAATTTATTTTCGAAACTATTATTATGTTTTTAAGTGAAGGAAAAATATCAACCCCTTGCTTTAGGAAAGGAAGAGTGGGATTCAAAATCATTAATGATTTATCCAGATATAGTAATCCTTGCATGAAAAGGAAAAAGAAAGAAAAAAAAGAAAAATAAAAAGAAAAAGAAAAAGAAAAGAAAAGTAGAAAAAGGGAGGAGAAGCTTGAGGATTAGTGCATAATTTGAAATTGGTTCCACATCTGATCTTTTTAAAGTATAAGAATCGAGAAACTCTTAAGCTTAAAGATATAATATAGTAAGTAAAATTATGCTTAATAAAAATTTTTAAGTAGAGAAAATAAAATACCTAAACTCTATTTTTGGAGAATCTACAATATTTCTGAATTTTATAGAAACTCATATTATCATATTTCTTAAAATTAAAAATTTCGAAACTCTAAGTTGATCTCACTTACTAATATGTTTTCTAAATTGAACTATTATATTTCTATAAAAAAATTTTGGTAACTCCTAAAGAAACTCATATGCATCTTCTACTTATGTTAGTTTTTAATGATTGAAAGGTCACTTGAGGACAAGTAACATTTTAAGTTTAGGAGATTTTGATACACCTAAAATATATAGTGTTTTTATACATATTTTTATACTTATTTTTGAGATATTGTGCTTTAATGAAAGATATTTGTGTGTTTTCTTTCAGGATCAATCAAATGGATGAAAAATGATAGAAGGAGTGAAAAAGGGTCAAATTTGGAGAAAAAATGAAGAAAGGTGCAAAAATGAACTACGGAGCCTAAGCGCCCACGTCTGACGCCTAAGTACCTGAGGCTCATGCCTAAGCGCCAGGTACCCCACGCTTAAGCACCAGAAGTAGTTATTTGATGATTCATTGAATTTAGATAAATTTTTTAAGAGGTGTTTGAAGTAACCCTTTGTAAAAGAGTGGAAAATATATAATGGACACAAAAATTCATTCAATTGGCTTTTAAGGAGGAAACTTCTAGAAGATTCGTTAAATGGAGACACATTTTGAAGGGACACCAAAGCAACTTTTGGATTTTTATTAAAGAAGACTTGGATCATCAAGACAAGAGGCCAACCACCCATCAGATTTTACAGTCATCATCCATCCAAGTCGCCGCCGCCACAGCCGGCCACTTCCTTTTTTATTTTGAGTGTTTAGCTTGTATTGTCAGTGAAGGAAGAGAATTCAAAGGAACTTCAAGACATTTGGTGGAGAGGATTTGAGATAAGTGTTTATCTTTATGACTACACTTGGTTTTAATATAGATTTCTTGTTTGTGTGCATGATTTATATTTTTAAACTCTTGGGTGGTTGTGTTTTCTCCATGGATTTTAAGTAGTTTTCTTTATAATTTTTCTTAAAATGATAAGTGATTAAGTGTTGAAAGCAAGTTGTGTGAAGTATTAGGCTTCAATGTTTGAAGAAGTTGTGATGATTTGAAACCTTGCACTTCATTTACTTCTTCATTTGGCCAATTAAGATGTTAATATTTGTTGTGAGAACATGTAAGATCTGAGATGGTATTATCTCGATCAACAAATGGTTTAGAATCACATATTGATTTCATGGATGAGAAAGTAGTTAATGCGTTGAGTGTAAATAAATTGGGAAATAAATTTTTCAAGGGTGTAGAATTAGTTGATTTTAGAGTGACAGGCTAAAGCCACCAATTTGATTTATAGTTTTAGATTTTGATATGAGATGTTAGTCCTCAGGTGGAGGTAGAAGACAGAACTCTAGAGTGAGAGCTAGTATCTTCCATACCTAGCCGGTCTTCAAGACTATTCAACCTATAGATTAGCCAATGCTCTTTATAGCATCTCTAGCAAGAGTCAAGAATATTATTGCTCTTATTTAGCATAACACATTTAGAATACTTTCACAATAGAATTTCTATACTTATTACTGATTCATGATAAGGGAAAAGATATTTTACTTATATTGCCTTCATCTTACAAATATTTTGTTAAGTTAATTAGTTGCTTACTTTATTGTCATAAACCAAAAATTACAAAAAGAATCAAATTGGCATTCTTATTTTAGCATCTTAAGTTTAAGTAAGAATATTTTGCTAAGTACATTGTTGTCATCTAAAATTTCTAAACTTTTTAGTTTTCTAAAGTGTATATTGCTAATCTCCCTGTGGGTTTGATATTCGGGGTTTAATCAAAAAGTCTTATATTACTTGATAACGATACATATACTTGTGTAGTATCTTATATTTAAATGTTATAATTGTATTCTTATTTGTTTCATAGTGGAAAACTTACATAGCTTTTGCTTTGGATCAAGTTTTTGACTTTATTGCAAATTAAGAATAACTATCAAGAAAATTAAGCATATAATTGCATACTTCACATTTTACATCTATATAGAAAGTCGAGATTAGCCACCATGAACTTTCAATGGTCATATGACAGAGTGAATCCTTAGAGAGTAGTGAGTATTCATGAAAATGATGTACTTACAATCTTAACTTCTCAAGTTGCAGAGATTTCAATAAAATTGGATCGTTATGGGATGATTCAACCTTAAGGACCCCCATGTATTAAGGAAATTTTATTTAGTCAATTAGTTGACCTTAAATTCTATGAACTATCCATGCAATAAATAGCAGACCAAATAATTTTTATTCTAATTATTACAACCCGGGTTGGAGGAATCATCCTAATTTTAACGGGAACAATAATTATGGAGGATGGAACCAATTATTAGGTATTAATCAAATTAATCCTATGAAAAATTGGAATAATCAAGGAACTTCTAATGTTATACTTTCTTATCAACCACCCACAGTTTAAGGAGAAGAAGTTATCATTATAAGAGGTTGTTTATCAAGTGGGAAATCAGCTGCAAAACCAAGGAACTACAATTATGAACATAGAAAATTAGTTGGGATAGATAACTACTACACTTAGCAGTCATCCTCAACGGGACTTAGCAATATTAAGGTGAATCCAAAGAGAAGGAAAATGAACAAGTAAAGCAAGAGTAAAACTTGGATTTGTTGGGGTGAAGATGATAAACCAAGTGCTTTGTGGGAGGCACCCCATGGTTATCTTTGTGTTAGTGTGTTGTGTTTTTGTTAGTAAGAGTGTTTTTTGTTGAGTTTGATTAGTTGTGAGTGATACGTTGGATATTGATTGTGGATGTTATGTGTGAGAGTGGATTGATTTGTAGATTTGTGTGTCATGAGGGAGGTGATTCTTTAAATTCTCATCATGAACAGATTTGTTTATGCTCTCTTATAGTAGTGGGATTGACGAGTCTACTACAATTCAGTTCTCAACCAGAGCTGAGCATTACTTGAGGCATGAGAAGTTTAGAAATTGGACAGGTCCATCACGAAACTATTACTTCCTTTATCTGACCTTGTTGTCATTTAGCAAATTCATGAACCTATTTGATTAGTAACCTGAGAATGAATTACAATATCTTTAATCAGTTAGAGGTGCATAAATTAGACGATAAATTGATACTTGAGGTTGGTGACACTTATGCCAATATAGCAGGATAATCTGATCCTTGGGATAAATTTTACCAAATTAATGTAAAACACCTATTTGATTAGTGTCGGAAGTCCGTTAGAAACTAGAAGTAAGGTAAAGTGATAAGATGAGGGGGAGATGAATTAACATTATTTATTTTATAGTGTTTGATTTATGTGTTATAGAAGTGATTGAGGATGTGAGGTAGATTTAAAAGACTCATTTAAATGATTAAAACAAAAATCATAGGAAGCACTTGGGTCTACTGGACCCATGGAATCAAAATGCCAAAGAGACTGGCGCCTTGGCGCTCCAATAGCGACACTTAAGCGCCTGGTTAATGGGTTTGATGCTTAATAATAGTAAGGCCAAAATTTGGTCATTTCTCATGTGTCTTCTTCCTCGACTCCACATAAGTGATTCTAAGGTGGTCTTCTTCTTCCCAAATCAAGATCAATCTCTAGAGTTCCACACATGAGATCCATCTTCCTAAGATAAATTTCATCACTTAAGCCCTACATTTCCCTTTTCATCTGGGGCTCTAAAAAAATTAGGGGAAAGCTAGAAGAAGAGGAAATAGATTGAAGGGGAGATTGATTTACTTCTTTAACGTTTATATCGATTAAGTTTAGTCATCCCAAAATATTCTTATGTCATTCAAACCTTTGGGTATTACTACGTATGGCTCCCAAACTCAGTGATCGAAGAACCAAGGCAGCATTTGGTAAGAAAAAAATCATTAACACCAAATCCCCGGAGAGATGCAATTAAGTCTTGTCACCAAAGAAGCCGATAGCTGAGTGGGGATTCATTAGCCCCGGGGCCATGTTAAAAGCATTATTATGGAGATAAATTGGGAAGTTCTTTGCTACACCACCGCTATAGCAGTAATTTCTGTGGTTAGCAAGTTCTATGCAAATCTCCATGATATAGATCTTGATTCAATTTTTGTACGGGAGAAGCCGGTGGCATTTACCCAATCACATATCAATGCACTATTTTTGTTGAGAGTTTTTCCGACATGTTACTATTCAAACTTTGATCCTACTAAAATTAAGTTGCATGAAATCATCAGGTTCCTCATGGATGGAGAAGGAACTTTAAAGGTTAGAAATTATTTGAAAGTATATTTTTCTTCATCAAAATAAAATGCACCTTCCAAGGCTTGGCACTACTTCATCTCTATCAAGCTCCTTTCTTCTTCCAACCTTATTGAGGTGACTAGAGAGAGAGCAAACTTAAATTAATGTATCCAGACTGATAATTCCATTGATATTGGAGCTCTTATTTATCACTCCATCTTGAATTTTTTAAAGGGAAGATCTACTATGGGATTGGGATATCCTTCCATTATTATTTTCCTTTTGCCAACAATCCCAGGTTCATTATAGTAGTTAGGAAGAACTATTGCCACCATTAATGCCTTTTAGTCAGTTAACTGTGATGATGTATAACAAACATGCTATGGCCTAACATGGAGCATGTTCTTCTCGAGGCCCTTCTTCTTCTTCCAGGCCTTCGACCTCTTCATCACAACCACGACCTTCATCCAACATGTTAGCCATGACAAAAAGACTGTAGAAGGTGGAGGAGCATGTTGAGAATATTCAGACTTTAGTGTATGATATTGATGACCATTTGGATTTTTTAGGTTGGAAAAATAAATGCTAGGCAGATCATGTTGTAATGTTTCAGGCTGCTCAGGTGAATATCTATAGAAAAAAGTAGTGGATTGGTGGAGACCCATCAGATGAGTTTCCAATACCTGCCCAATTTATCAAATATATGAGTTGAAGGAGAGGATGGATGAATATTCAAAAGGGGATGAAGAAAAAGAAGATGATGATGATGATGATTAATCGTGGAAAATTTTAATTTGTCATTGTTTTAATTTGAAATATTTGTAGACAAATTTCTTTCTAGTTGTTTTATATTTCTATGATGATACATGCAATGTTTTTAGACTTTCTAGTTCAATTTTTATTCTAGCATGTGTAGTTTAGATTTGCTTTCTACTGTAAACTGTTATATTCTGTGGAATACTTGCAAATATTTTTTATAGTCTTAAGAGGTGGCATGTGTTTTTAAGTTGTGATTTTTCTTCCTGCTTATATTTTTCACTACTTATTGCTATACATGTTAAAAGTCAAGTTTAGGGGGGAGACAAATCTTTGTAACAAATAAATTTTATTTTTCCTTAATATATTATATATTAATTTGATTTCACAACAAAACAATTTCTGATATGTGATGTTTTCTTCAGGATACTATAATTTTTATTTTGGTAATGAAAGAGAAGACTTAGGGTCCGTTTGGGGCAGCTTATAAGTGCGGGCGGTGTTTTCAAAACGTTGTCGTACCATTTGGTTCATGTGTTTTGTCAGCTTATCTGAATCTTCGTTTGGGTTTTTACACTAAACGCAGGTCGCAGGTCGACCTCCGCGGGTCAGCTCGCGGGCTGCGTTTCAGGATAAGCAGCTTATCCTGAAACGCACAAGATGCCCCAAACAGACCCTTAGTTAAAATTTTTGGTGAAAAATATTATGCTAGAGTTAAGGCATTCAGTAGAAGACTATGGGAAAATGATTTTACTATTTAAAGTAGAAAAAAATTATATTTTTGAAAAACTAATGATTATTAGATTTACACTTTTAAAAGTATTGAGACTCTATTAACACTTATTTTCAAACTAATACTACATTTTTCAAGTAAAAGATAGTGATAAGTTTTTTAACTTTAGAAAGAGGATAGTAAAATTCAAAACTATTTAAGGCCTATTCAGATATAGTAGTCCTCACAAAAAGAAAGGATTAAAAACATCTTGAAAAAAAAAGTGAGGAGAAGCTTGAGGAAAAACCTAATAAAATTTGGTTTTATTTGAATATTTTTAAAGAAAAAGTCTTGAAGAAATCTTGAACTTGTTTTTATTTCAAAAAGTATTTGTAAAACATTTACAAATAGACTTCTTAAATTATAACTTTATACTTTCTAGGAATCATATGTTTAAAAAAAATCAGGATTTCCTAAGTTAAATACTAAATATTCTTATACCCTAGTTTTAGTTTGATTCACTAGAACTTCTTCTAAGTTATAATGCAACAATCCTGGAATGAAATTGTAGGAAATCCTAAAAAATCCAGTACCTCAAATCAACATATTAAGCTTTTAAAGTTATAGTGCTACTTTAGGATAAGTAAAGTTTAAGTTTGAGGGAATTTGACATGTCTTTGGGTATACTTAATTTATTATTTATTTTACATATGTTTTTTAATCAAGTTGTACTTTAATGGAAGGTTTTTTATGTTTATGATGCAAGTATAACAGGTAGGAGCATTGAAAAAAATTTGGACTGAATCAGAGTGAAATGAAACCAAATGTAACAAAGGTGTTGATTGTGGCCTGGCGCCTAGGCGCTTACTTTTGGGCGCCAAGGTGTTGCAAACGAATATCTTGGTGCTAGGTTATGGGTGTCTAGGCCATTCAGCTTTTGGAGCGAACAGAGAGCAGAACGCTTAAGCGCCGCAGACTAGGCACCTAGATGTTGCAGTCCAGATAGTTACTTTTTTCACCAGTCCGAGAGTTATTTTACGAGTGCTACCAGTTCAAATAGAGAGTTTTCAACAATCTTAGGAGTAGGGAAGAAATTCCAATCCATGAATTCTCTAAGGAAAGTAGGTAGGAGTAGGAACTCCAGTTTTAGAGAGATTTGAGAGGGGAATTTGGGAGAATCTGTAAGAGATTTACAACAACAACTTGTGTAGCTCTGTGAAAAACATTGTCCGATGGAATTTGCTTCACATTTCAAAGGGCAAAAGCTAAGTATCGTGTGTAATCTTATTTGATTATTGTTGTAAGCACAAATTTAGTTAATTTGATTGGATTGAATGTTCTTCGATATTTATCAATTAGAGTAGATTTTTTATACTTTTCTCTTGTGAAAGATAGGTTAGATTTGTAGGGTTGTGAATGCTTTAAATTGATCTTTATTTTCATGTGATGAGTATATATCTACACTTAATTTAAATGTTGTTCTTGTCATATAACTTGTTAAAATTCGTTGTAACCCATTAGGACTTGAAAGAGTGATGTCAAAACAACATAGAATACTCACATTGTCTGAATGACTATGAAAGATGAGTCATGAGGTAATGCAACTTAGAGAGATGTGTATCGATATATTTTGAATTAGGAGTTTCACGGGTGATGGACAAAAATAATTACTTAAATTTGAATCATACTCATTCATGAACTTGAATGTGAGTAAATGAGTCTTATGCTACTGTTGTCACTATCACATTACAATTCATATTAGTAACACTTACAATCTACTTAGAAAATCACAAGAGAGAAATACCTTTATCGATCTTGAGTTTCACCTGTTTAATTGATCTAGGTAAGTTTAACTTAGGGATAGAAATATACTTAGGAGTAGTTGTTAGAAAAATCATATTTAGCAATCTTCCAAACTAGGACATGAAAGTAGTAGGTTAGAATTCACCCTTAGGTTAATATTACTATGAAATCATTGCCACCTTCCCTATATGATTGACATTCCATACTCAAGTAGAGCTCTATATTATGAAAGTGATACGTGCACTTGCGTAAGAACCCTAGCACTTAGGTGGAGGTTGTGAATTAAATTAAATTATCATTTCAGTGTTGGTAGCAGCTGAGGCCTTCATCCTAGCTCCTCAATAAAATAAATTGTCTACTGGTCACAGTTCCTCATTTTTCTTGCAGGATCGTGTTTTCAACCAAACTTTGTTGTCTTGGGGTCTTTGACTGTATTTGCACTGGAGATGGTAGGAAGGATGTGGATTGTCTCTTGGCCTCCACCTGTTTCCTATGAGGAATTTACTTGTGGGTGACTATCTGATGACTCAGGTTTGTGGTGGAAGTTGCTGACACTCTCTTTGGATATGATGTCATTACGGGCCATCTCTTTTCGTTGCAATAGGCTGAGGTTGTATCGAAACCATCTTCTCCTCAGCTGTTAGGTTAAGGTAGCATGTGCCACCTTAAGCTCCAAATCTCATACCTCCAACATCTCCTTCTAAAATCTGGTTATGTAAGAGTGCATACTATCATCTCACCCTTGCTTAACCTGCTATAAGGCATGTGAGCTCATCCTGGGCCTTTGAGCGCTAGCAAAATGCCTCATAAATATTCTCCTTAAATCGATAAAAATAGGCAATCACTCTTATTGTGATGTTGTTGAACCACTTGATGCCCGAATCCCTCGTCATGACATAAAATAACCGATACTTCAGTGCATCAATAATCCTGAGAAGGCAGATAACCAACTCAAAAGATGAAAACGGTCAACTGAGTTAGTTTGACCCTTATATGACTCTAATAAAGGAATCTTGAATTGTTTTGTTGGATTAGCATCATAAATCTATAGAAAGAACTCATTCTCCAGTTGGCAGTGGGCTTCAGAGTGAAAAAATCATTGTTTACTCATATTGCAGACTATTTACTATTCTGATACTAAGACTTTACAAATCTTTATGCCCCTTGAGCCGCTCAATGGCCTTAGCGTTTGGGTTCTTTCTACTGAGGGTTCTGCTCCTAGGAAACTTGTTCTCTTGGTTTGAGTACTGCTCTGATCAATTCCTCCATCTGACCCAATATATGGTCTCTCAGTTGTTGGATATATTTTTCAACGAACTCCCTAATCCAGTCCTTATTTTTTATGTCTCTTAGATAGGATTATTTTGTGTTATAATCTTCTTCTTGGTGGCTTGACTCCACACTCACCGTCCTTTTAGGATGTTGAATCTGAATTTGTTTTGTGGGTACACAAGGAATAAAGCGTAGAACATGAGAAAGAGAGATAGAGAGAGAGAGATAGATAAAGAAAGAAAGAGATAGAGAGAGCACAATAGATTAAAGCTTCTGGA
>NEWO01001933.1:17834-38043 GCA_003013225.1 Phalaenopsis aphrodite
TGAGGATATGAGATCGGTCCAGTCTTATATGTTCAAAATTTAAAATACTACACTTCCTAAATTATACATATATAAATTAAATCGATTGTCGAGATTTATATTCCGACAACTGAAAATTTCTACTTTGGTGACCGACAACTGCTGAACATGATGGTTTCACATTTGATTTTTATAAAAAATCTTGGAGGATTATTAAAGAGGATGTGGTTAAGGCCATATAAAGTTTTTTCCAAGGGATGTTCTTCCAAACTATTATTATTCTTCTAAAATTGTTCTCATTCTTTAAACCTCTACAAGGGACCATTCAAACCATTTTTAACCAATTAGCATCACAAATGCTATTAGTAAAATTATTAGCAAAATCATAGTGGGCAGGTTACAACCACAGTTAACTCATCCTATCAATCCTAACCAGGCGACATTTGTCAAAGGAAGTGTTCTAGGGATAATGTGTTGTTAGCCGAAGAGCTACTATATGCTATTAACAGACCTTACATAGGGGTTAATCTAATTTATAAACTTAATTTGAAGAAGGTTTATGACATGATCCATTGGGACTTCATGATGGAGACATTGGTGCTTAGGGAATTTCTTAGTGACTTCTATAATTTAATAACTAAGTGGTTGAATGGAAATGCTCTCTCCATATTTCTTAATGGGAGAACTCATGATTACTTTAAGGCTACAAGGGGTTTTAATCAAGGAGTTCAACTCTCCTCCACAATAATCATCCTTGCTTTGTATTAATTATCAAGGTTATTGGTTAAATCAATCACATACATAACCTATAGTATATGCAATCAACCATCAGATTTAAGCAGATGACATTATTATCTTCTCTAGGGATAACAAGGATGCAATAAATCTAATACACAAGACCTTGATGGAATTCCAACAAAATTTTAGCACAATTTTCAAGCAATAGAAATGTAATCTCTCTTTAGCATCATGTCTACCCCCCACACAAAAAAATGGATCGCTAAATTCATTGGTTTTACTACAGTGGCTACCCCTTTTAAATATCTTGGGGTTCCTCTAATTATAGTCAGAACCAAACAGGTGCAGTTTGATGATTTCATTGTTAAAATTCTTCATAATTGCAGTGTTCGACCGACTCATTCTTGTTTAATCGGGTGGGGGGAGAAAAATCCTCCAAAAGAAAATTTTTTCCACCTTTCCAACATTTATCCTACATATCAACAACATGAAAGGAGCACTCAACTCCATTTAGTAAGTTGTAATAGGTTTCTTTGGTCTCCACAGAGAAAGCAGCTTTATTGGGCTAGTTGGAAAAAAGTTGTAAGACCTGCCTTAGCTGGGGGCCTTGGCTTTAAGGGACTAAAAAAACTATAGAAGATTAATCTTTGTAAACTCTGGATCAAATTCAAACAACAGGACTCTCTTTCGGACAAGTTTAAGTTAGGTAAATATTGTAATGGCTCTCATCTTATTGTGGTCTCTAAGAAACATGGAAACTTCAGAATCCGAGTCATTTTAGCAAAGGTTAGTGATACATATGCATTTTAGACATATATTTTATACTCATTTTTGGTGATATTGCACTTTAATGGAATAAATTTTTCATGATTTATTGTTGGTTGATGATTTTTAGCAATTGAAGAAATAAAGGAAGAAAAAAGAATGAAATATGGAGTCAAAATGACGTTTTGGAAGAAGAACTCGGCGCCAACAGCGCTATCAAGAACGCTGATAATGCTAGCTTGAAGGAGGAGTCTAGAATAGCGGGAGCGCCGACAACGCCAAACTGGGCGCTGACGGTGCCATTTGACTGATAGCACATAATTTAATTCGGACTACGGGTGTCGATGGCGCCAATGTTCGTGCTAAATGAATTTCTAGAAGATTTGATGAATTTGGATGCTTTTTGAAGAGTTATTGGACACACCTCTTGGAAAGCAAACATTATGCTTTAATTAAAGCAAAAATTGATTAGTAAAAGGGTGGGCTAGTGTGTCATTAAGTCTTCTTGAGTATTCTATTGTGTGTATTGTTGAGTGTGATGAGTCTAAGGGAAATTTCTCGTAAGAGTTGTTTGAGAGGGAGAGAAGTGCGAGATTTCTTCTTCCCTGGATCTTTAAAGAGAAAATAAAGTCATGTAAAGAGAGAAATACTCTAAGAGAGCCTACAAGGAATTTGCTTTGAGGAAGAGTTAAAGTTAAGTAGTGTTTGTTCATTATTGTTGTATAAACTTTCTCTTATTTATGAAATTCCTATTTAATCATATTTTCCTCATGAGGTATGAGTAGATTTCTTTGTATTTCTCCCTACTCTAAGATATGGTGAAATGAAGAGATAATTTGGATGTGCCAATTTTAAAATATAAAATAAATTGTGGTGATTTTTCACTTCGTTCTTAATTAACCTTTCGATTTGTCCAATTTAAATGTTAACATCTGTTGTGAAACATATTATCCAAGAAATGGAGTATGAGTATTTCAATAAAGTGAGAATCAAATTAGATTCCATGAAGGAGTGTTTCGTTCATTGAGTTGGGTGCAAATAAATAGGAAAATATAAATTTCTGGGCAGAGAATTGGAAATTATAGGGTGATAGACTAAAATCCCCAATTTGGTCTTAGTGTTTAAGAACTAAAGCGAGCGATAGCCTTTAGGGGAAGGGAAGTGAGAGTTCTGGAGTGAGAGCCAGTATCCTCCCAGCCTAACCACTGATTTAGAAACTAAACCTAAGATTAGCCAATGATTCTCTATAACACTTGACTAAGGGTAGAGAATTAAAATTTTTCCTATTTAGCACAATACAAATCCAAACCATTTATCTCTCTCATTTAACCAAAACTTATTGTAGTGAGAAAGATGTTTTCTCATATTAGACAACATCATCACAAAAACATAGTTTGATAGTTACAATCTAGCTTTGCTTTGCAGTTTTACTAATAGTTGATAATTTAGTCGTGATAGCACCTTAAATATTCAAAATTAGTATGGTAGATTTTTTTTATTGTAGTGACTTTTTCTAATTTAAATTTTCATTTTGAAATTAAACTTTTTTTGTGGGAGTGATATTTGGGGTTTAATCAAAAAGTTCTGTATTACTTGATAACAATACATATACTTGCGTAGAATCCCAACATAAATTTATTTAATTTATTTTTCATAAAAAAGCGAACCATGTTTTTTGAATCCTTGCAAAGTGGAGTCAACTTTATTGAGTTTACACAACTATAATTTTAGGGATAAAGTTTTTTGGCGCCATTGCTGGAGAAGGTAACGATAAATTAAATACATTTGGTAAATTAAGAAATTTAGAAATAAAATAAAATAAAATAAAATAAAAAAAATCATAAAAAAAATAATATCATTAAATATTTTTTGAAATTTAAGAGTACTTTTAAGAAATTTTTCTACGCTTATTATATTTGTTTATGCATAGTATTGGATCTGAAGGTTTAGTACCTCACGATTCAGAATTAGAACACACTATAAGAAAAGTTCAAAAAAACAAAAAGAAATTAAAAATTTGAATGAAATGGCAAATAACTTAGATAGTCAAATAAATGAAAATCGATAAAGATCTTTAAATAATTATGCTAATCCTATAGCAACTGAACTTCACTTGACTATTTAAAATTCTGATGTTGCTGCTAATTCATTTGAGCTGAAACTTGTTTTTATCTGAATGATACAAAATAATCAGTTTAGAGAAAACCTACTAAAGATCCTAGCTTACATCTTGCTAGTTTTCTTAAAATAATGTGATACTTTTAAATATGATGGAGTGTCTAATGATGTTGTCGGGCTTAAACTTTTTTCTTTTTCATTAAGAAACAAAGCTAAAGATTCGTTAAATTCATTAGCACCTGGACACCCCTGAAAACTGCTAATCTTAGAAACAATATTACATCTTTTTATCACTTTAAAGCGGAATTGATATATGAAGCCCGAGAAAGATTTAAAGATCTACTTAAGAGATGTCCACACCATGCTTTACCAAATTGGTTAATAATTCAAAACTTTTTACAATGGATTAGTAGGATCACTGAGATCTATTATAGATGCTGCTGTAGGTGGATCATTAATGTCAAAATTTTTTGAAGAAGCATATTCTTTAATAAAGGAAATGACTACTAATAATTTTCAATGACCCTCTGAACGGGTAAATCCAAAGAGAGTAGCTAGTTTTCATGATTCTAATGCAATTTCTATTTTAACATCTCAAATATCTACTATATAAAATAATATTGATCGAATTGGAGTGAACTATTCTCAAATACCACCAGTGTTAGAGGAAAATTCACTACAATAGATAATTGATACTCAATCAGCTTATGAAACATTGAATGCTATAAATAATAGAAATAATAATCCCTATTCTAATTATTTAAATCATGGATGAAAAAATCACCCTGATTTTAGTTATAATAATTATAATAATTTAGTTAACCCTCCAAGAAATTCAAATCAGCAAGGGAATCCTAACTATATACCTTATTCTCCTCGTAGATATAATAATAACTCACAAGTTCAGGAGAAGAAGTTGACTATGGAAGAAGTAATGATGAACATAAGAAATTAAATACAAATTCAAGTGGCTGCAGTTAGAAATATTAAGAATTAAATAGGACATATGTTATAGAACTTAGTAACAGACCTTTAGGAATTCTCCCTAGTGTTGTTGAAGTTAATCCACAGGATCAGAAAAAAGAGAAAATTAAAGCTATTTAATAAAGAAGTTAAAAAGCATTTGAAACAAGAATCCAAAGAGAAACTAAAGTTGAGAAGGAGACGGTAAAAGTTGAAAGCAACAATGATGAAAATAAACCAATACAAATTTGTTTAGAAAAACCGTCACCACCGTTTCCTCAACGATTAAAGAAGAAGAATAAAGATAAAAAATCTATTAAATTTTTCGAAATCCTTAAAAATTTAATGATAAATATTCCTTTTATTGAGGCTTTCGAACAAATGACAAGTTATGTGAAATTTATGAAAGATTTATTAAACAAGAAATAGAAGTTTGTCGATTACGAGACTGTTGAACTGAGTGAAGAGTGTAGTTCTATTATTCAGAAAACGCTTACAGAAAAGTTAAAAGATCTTGGTAGTTTTACTATACCTTATTGGTTAGAAATTTTTTGGAAAAGACTTATGTGATCTTGGAGCTAGTGTTAATCTTATGCCTCTTTAAATTTTATAACGTTTAGATTTATGAAATATTTCTCCTATTAATGTAACTCTTTACTTAGATGATCAATCAATAACTTATATTAAAGGAGTTATAGAAAATGTATTATTGAAAGTAGATAAATTTATTTCTCCTGTAGACTTTATTGTATTAGGAGGAAGATAAAGAGATTCTTATTATTTTAGGGAGACATATTCTTGTAAAACGAAGAACGGTGATAGATGTACAAAAAAGAGAATTAATATCAAGAGTCAATGATCAAGATGTAACATTTAATATAGCTAAAACTATGAAATATCCTACGATAGAAAAAGATAATGAATGTTTTAGATTGGAAGTTACTGATTATCTAAGTAATGAGCAATTTAAGGGAATGTTTGAAGCAAAATTATAACAAAAAGAGAATTTTAAGAATGATAATGAAATAAAAGAAGAAAATTTAGATTATGTTCATGACAAATTTGAAATTTTTGACCTTTTGGAAAATGATAATAAAAATCTTATTCTTTCAAGTATTAAACTGCCTGAACTTCAACTGAAAGTACTACTTGCTCACTTAAAATATGGGTTTTTAGGGGATTAATCTACATTGCTTGTTATTATATCTTCTAATTTAACTAAAATTCAAGAAACAAATTAGTAGAAATGTTCAAAAGAAATACGAAGGCCTTTGGATGGACTTTATCAGATATTAAAGGAATCAGTCCTCCAATTTGTATACGCAGTATTCTACTAGATGAACAATACAAACCTAAAGTTGATCCCCAAAGGAGATTAAACCCGATATTGAAATAATTTTTTAAAGAAGAAATCTTAATATGATTAGATTCTGAAATTGTATATCATATTTCAGACAGTGCTTGGGTAAGTCCGATTCACTGTGTTTCAAAGCAAGGAGGAGTGACAGTTGAAGTAAATGAGAAAAATAAATTAATTACAATAAGACAAGGTACTGACTGTCAAAATTGTGTGACTATAAAAAATTATATATGTCCACCAGGAAAGATCATTTTCCTTTACCATTTCTAAACCAAATATTGGATAGATTGACTGGGAAAAAAATTTTACTACTTTATAGATAGATATACCGGGTATCATAAAAATCCAATTTCTCCTAAGGATGAAGAGAAAATAACATTTATAAGCCCTTATGGAACATTTGCTTTTCATAGAATGCCTATTGGACTTTTGTAACGCACCTGCGACATTTCAAAGATGTATGATGTCATTTTTTTGTAATTTAATTGAACGTGGAATGAAAGTATTTATGGATGAATTTTTTGTATTCGTAACTTCATTTGAATTATGTTTAAATAATTTAGAAAAATTTTTGGAACTACGTGTAAAAGTCAACCTAGAACTAAATTAGAAAAAATGTCAATTTATGGTCGCAGGAGGAATTGTACTTGGGCATAAAATTTCTGAAAATGACATAGAAGTAGATCCAGAAAAATTCAATTTATTGCAAAATTACCACCTCTTACTATGGTTTGAGGGGTAAGATGTTTTCTAGGACATGCTGGTTCTACAGGACGTTACATAAATTTTTTTTCAAAAATTACTAAGCTATAATGCCAACTTTTAGAAAATAATACAAAATTTAATTTTAATGAGGATTGCATAACAGAATTTGAACTATTGAAAGAAAAATTAATCACTGCTTCTATAATTGTTCCAACTGATTGGGAGAAACCATTTGAAATAATGCGTGATGCTAGTGATCATGCTATTGGAGTTCTTTTAGGACAATGGTACAATAAAGTTTTTAAAGCAATATATTATGCTAGTAAAACTCTAAATGATGCTCAAATTAATTACACCACTACTGAATAAGAGTTATTAGTTATTGTCTATACCTTTGATAAGTTTAGAACTTACTTAATTAGAGCTAATTGTACAATGCCTACAGACCATTATGCTATCAAATAGTTTATGCAAAAGAAGGATGCTAAACCGAGATTAATTAGATGGATACTTATGATGCAAGAGTTCAATTTTGTGGTAATAGATAAAAAGGGAACAGATAACCAAATAGCTGATCATTTTTCTAGACTACAACAAGAAATATTAACTGATTTTGCAAATGAAATTTTAGTAACTTTCTCTGATGAACAATTTTATAATATTGATATAAAGAACATACCGTGGTATGACGATATAGTAAATTATATTGTGAGTGATATTCTATCACCAGATGAAAAGAATCAATTATAAAAAAAAATTATTCATGATTCAAGATTCTATTTTTAGGTTGACCTACATCTCTACAAACAGTGTAAAGGTTTGATCCTTAAAAAGTTTGTACCTTACAAAGAAACTGAACAAATAATTGAATGATATCATTATTCTTAATTCAGAGGATATTTTGGAAATAGTAGAACTACACATAAAATTTTGCAAGTTGGATTTTATTGGCCTACTCTTCTTAGAAATGTTTATGATTATATTAAAATATGTGATCGATGTCGGCGAGTAGGAAATATTTCTAGAAGAAATGAAATGCCCCTGAATTACACATTGGAAGTTGAAATTTTTTATGTGTGGGGATTAGATTTTATGGGACCATTTATGCCTTCATTTGGAAATTTATATATCTTGTGTAATGTTGATTATATGTTCAAATGGATTGAAGTTATTGTCGTACCTAAATGAGATGCTTGAAGTGTTTCAAAATTTTTAAATAAAAACATTTTTAACAAAATATGGAATGCCAAGTGATTATTACGGACGGATGATCCCATTTTAGGAATAAGAAGATCAATAAATTAATTAGGAAATATAATATTATGCATACATTCTTTATTGTTTATCATCCCCAAACTAGCGGTCTAGCAGAAATATCAAATTATGAAATAAAACGAATTTTAGAAAAATCTATAAATCCTTATAAATTGGATTGGTCTGCTATATTAGATATTGTACTATGAGCAAACAAAACTGCTTATATGACTTCTATTGGAATGTCCCCATATAGACTTATTTTTATTAAAACATGTCACTTACTAGAAGAGTTAGAACATAAAACATTTTGGGCAATTAAGGAATTTAATTTTAATTTAAAGGATGCTAGTGAGAAAAGATATTTGCAACTCAATAAACTAGAAGAGATTAGACATGAAGCATATGATAATGCAAAAATCTATAAAGAGGAAATGAAAATATAACATGATCGGAGGATTATAAAAAAGGACTTTAAACATGGACAAGAGGTTCTATTATATAATACTAGATTGAGATTATTTCCAGGAAAACTGAAATCTTGATGGTTATGACCATTCAATGTGATCAAAGTCTATCATTATGAAATTTTTGTAATTAAATATCCTGAAACTGGAAAGATATTTAAAATTAATGGTCATCGATTGAAACGTTATTATGAAGGGCCTATGCCACGATTTACAGAAATTTTGAAGTTGAGTCATCCTGAATAAACATTGGTACGTCGGGCTGACAACGTTCAACCAAGTGCTTTGTGTGATGCAACTCATATATATACATATATCTCTATATTTCTTAATATTTTGTTTAATAATTGTTCTAAATATTAGGAAATAATAATACCTTAGAATCCTACACAATCTTATACTTCATAAATCAAGACAAATTGGTATTAGATGAAAATTTGGAAATGAGATGAACCAAAGATAAAATATGTGCCACTATGACTTTGGCGCCAACGGTGCCCTTCTATAGAGCCATGGCGCCGACAGTGCCCAGTGCAGTTTCGACCATCCAGGAAGATTTTTGGCGTACTATGGTGGGATTGCACTTCAATATAACTGCCTTAAGGTCTTTTTAAAGGCATGAAAACCTTTTTGGAATACCAGAAACTTCAAGATTTTGAAATCCATGGCTTGCAATTCCATAAATACCTCAAGATATGGGGTTTTCAATCGAGGAAAGTTCACCAGTTTCGATGCGTAGAAATTATATGACAAAGTCATCATGACGAATAGGCTTATCAGGGAGAGAGGCTTTGTCAATCATGGATTAAGTAATCCAAGTTCGTAGATTGAGAAAATCATAGTACAGAGATGTTGGGAAGTTCTATGCTACACTACCACTGCAGTAGTTAATCCATTGATCAAAGAATTCTATGCTAACCTACATGGAATTAACCAAAGAGTCATCTTTGGTTGAGGTAAGGGAGTACAATTTACTCCACCGCGGATTAATGATATTATTATAATAGAAAACTTGTTGATATGTCATTATACGAACTTTATACTAACAAAGGATTTGATGTATGATGTATTCCAATTTCTGACAAATGAAAGTCATAATTGGGAAATTAAAGATAAGGGCTACGTTAGTTTCTCTGCCTCACTGCTAAATCTGATATCTAAACAATGGCATTTCTTCATGTCTACGAAACTACTCCCTACAATGAAAATTAGTAAAGTTACAAAAGAAAGTGCAATTTTAAACTATTGCATTCAAATGGGAAAGCCCATTGATGTAGGATCAATTATTTTTAAATCTATTATTGGTATTATAATGAATTGACCTATATATGGACTATGGCATCCTTCTATGATCTTCTTACTTTGTAGTCAATCTTAAGTACCATATGAAAGTTAGAAGAAAGTGTTATTACCCTGGGAGCCCATAGATCCTATTGATGGAAACTATATTGGGAATGGAAATGAAGCGTTGGATATTATCTTGGAACAATCTTCACATGCTTTGAAACCCTTAATGCTCTGTATAGTTTGAAGTTCACAAGTTTTGGAGAAGAAAGTAAAGAAAATAGAATGAGAACTTCAAAATATCATGGATGCAATAAGAAATCTTACTTACCGTTATGATCACTTAGATTGGATGATGAAAGAACACTTTGATTATACAAAATAGATTGAAGCAGGTTTGGTGCAGATGTTCAAGAAGAATAAATGGATTGATGAAAATTCAACTGGTTAATTCTCGAACCGACCCTTCTACAATTTGTACATACATTACCAGTCTATGGGAGATATTAGAGGAGGAGACAGTACTGAAGATGAAGAGGAGTAATTGAAGAAGTTGGATTTCCCAAAATAAAAATTAATTATGTTTTTAATGTTATTGGATTTTCTTTGCTTCAAAACTCCTATAACTTTAAATGTACGTATAGTTTAGCTTTCATCATTCAAGTGTTGTGGCTTGATTTCGACGTTGAATTATAATGTGATTTGCTTTATGTATGTGTGAGCGTGATTAAAAGTATGTGTTTGCAAAAATTTGGAATTTCATAAGCAAAAGTTGTTTTTGTGCTGTATGTAAAAGCATTTGTTTGTAGATTATTTAAGGATGAATATTATTGTTTAAAAAGATTAATTAGACATTGAAGGGAATTTTAAATAACTGATGTTAAAAAATTATGAAAAATTTTATTTTTGGCACTGACGCCAACGGCACCTGAGGCGCGAAAATCCCTAAATACCTTGAAATTTTTGTGAAACACCATTTTTTTTTAATTACCTTCAACCTTTGGTTTACACCCCTAGGTTTGCAAATGCTTAGATTTAACGCCATTAGAAGACAAAAGGAGTTTGGATTTCAACTTCTCTTGGTAAGAGCTACACTTTGAACTAAAATTTTGTATTTTCATCAAGGATTTCTCCTACATTATTTAGATCCAAAATTTTGAAATTTATTAAGAAAATTTTGAGAAAATCCTTTGGTGAAGAACTCTTAGTTAATGGATTTAAGTTTAAAATATTCCACATTGTCATTTTCGAAATTTTTAGAATTTATTTGGATTTTATCGATTTTCTTGTTTTTTTGAAGATTACAATGACACCAAAGAATGAGCAAGGGAAAGAGGAAATTGGAATTTGATGACAAAAAATCCATCAACTACAAAGCTAACATTCATTTCAATATTCTACGGAATACCAAGAAAATAATTCTGAATCGAGCGTTCAAAAATCTGGGAGGTGAAGTTGAAAGATTATGTGTTGCTTGACAATGGGAGAATTTCTGTTACTTTACTATCCCCGATGTTAATGAACTTTATTAGTTGCGAGAAGCATTTTTCTGTAAGTAGAACACATTCTCTTCTACAATCATGGCTTTGGATGAAGTTATTTAATTTCTTACTGATGGAAGAGGAGCTTGGAAAGTGAAGAATAATGTTAAAGTAAACTTCCTTGCTTCTATATTAAATGTAATATCCAAGGCCTGACATTACTTTATATCTACTAGAATGATACCTACGAATCACTATAGTGAAATTACTAAAGATAGAGCTATCCTAAAACTCTATATCCATTAGATGGGAAGTCTAGATGTTGGATCTATAATCTATTGAAACATTCATTCTATTGCTATGAGAGAGACAACTGGTGGATTAGCGCGCGCACCCTGCCCTAATTTTCACATTATGTGAGCAGTCAGGAGTTGATTGTAGGATTGATGAGGAAAGGATTGAGCGTTATAAACCTATTGGGCCAGCAAACATTAAAACCTATGAATCTCATGTTGGATGGAGAACGAGAAGTAGGAGTAGGGATACTCCTTTTACTTCTATCATCCCTACTCTTTAGGAACTTATGGAACAGATGATGATCCCGCAAGGAGATATTTTAATGATAAAGAGCAAGATTGAAAATTTAGAGGACCGGAATGCACATAACGATAATTTAACAAAGCGAAAGTTTGGATATGATGTTTCATAGGTTGATGCTATGGTTAGATACATGAGGGGTGACCACTCAGTATAGTTTTCTAGTCATCCTACCTTTACCCCTTTTCAGCAGCAAACTTTGATATAGAAGAAGAAGAAGAAGAAGAAGAAGAAGAAGAAGAAGAAGAAGAAGAGGAAGATGATTGAAGATGTCTACTTAGTTATAGTTTTGACCTTTTCATTAGTTTATAGTTAGTTGCATTTTGTTGTTGTTGTTATTGTTTAGTTTGTTAAATGTGAAGCTTTGATTTGTATTGAATGTTGTGTTTGAAAAATAATTGACAGAGATGTTGTTGAATTGAAATTTATTTTAGTACTATTATTTGTTTTTAGTACTTTGTTGTATATCTTTTTAGTTAACTCTTTCTCACCAAATATCTTTATTTATATAATATGTGTTATTTAATGTTTTAAGTCTTATAGCTTTTCAGAGTTAGGTTTCAAAATTAGAACCATCAACAAGTATGTATTTTCTTTATGTATTAATTGTTTTATCTCAACATGTATTTTCAGTTTTTCATGCTTAATCTTATAAAAATTTACATTTGGGGGAAGAAAAATTTACTCTTTTTTGAAAAAGAAAGAAACTTAATTTTATTTTTCCTCAATAAGTTATATTTTAAAATTTTTAATTTAACAGATCCTGTGTTAGTAGAGCCTAACTTTAGATAACTATATTTTTGTTTCAAAATATATAGTAAGATTAAGTAAAACCTTTCAATAATAAATGTTAATTCTAGATATTAAATAATTTGATATGAGAGAATAAGACCATGTTTTTCCTTTCTTAGTACAGAAATTTGTATTTTCAAAGTATTAAGAACCTTAGAATTTCGTATAAGAAAAAAAAAAATGAAACTTTATGAAGAATATTTAAAGCTAATATAAATTTATAAAGTGAAGGAGTGTGAAAAGTTTTTAACTTTAAGAAAGGGATAGTGAAGTTCAAAATCATTAAAGGCTATCCAGATAATGTAATCCTCACATACAAAAAAGAAGAAGAGAAAGGACTAAAAATGATTCTGAAAGAAAAGAAAAAGAAAAAAAAATAAGAAAAAAAAAGAATAATATGTGCGGAGAAGCTTGAGGAGATGTCAAATAAAAATCTGGCTTCACTTAAATCCACTGAAGGAAGAAGGCTTGACAACATTCTCTAAACTTGTATTTAAGTATTAGCATATTTACTACTAAAGTTTTCATGAATTTCTAAATTGGTTTTAATTTAACAATTTGCAATTTTTCTTGAAAAGAATGGAGAATCAAAAATCTTAGAATTGACTGCTAGATATTCTTATACCTTTAATATTAACTTGAGTTATTTTAAATTTTTATTAAGTTATGCTATAATATTTAGTAGTCAAAAAAATTAAAATCTAGAAGTTAAATTCTTTACTATAATTCATAGCTTTTACGTAGTAAAGGAGTTACTTGAGGATAAGTAACATTTAAGTTTGGGGGATTTTGATACAACAAAAATATATGCATTTTTAAACCTATATTTTATAATCATTTTTGGTGATATTGCGATTTAATGGAAGCTATTTTTAATATTTTATTGCAGGTTGATAATTTTTAGCATTTGAAGCAAAAAGAAAACAAAAAATGATGAAATTTGGAGTCAAAATGACATTTTGGAAGAAAAACTCAGCGTCGGCATCTCCAACAAGGGCGTCGATGGCGCCAGCATGAAGGAAGAGTCCAAAATAGCGGGGGTGCTGATGATGCTAGATTGGGCGCTAATTGTGATTTGGTAAAGAGCACATAAAATAATTCGGACCACGGGCGCCGACAATGCCAATGTAAGTGTTGGGTGAGTTTATAGAAGATTCAATGAATTAAGATGATTTCTGAAGAGTTATTGGACACGCCTCTTGGAAAACAGACATTATGCTTTATTTAGAGCTAAAATTGATTAGATAAGGGGGGGCTAGTGTGTCATTGAGTCTTTTTTAGTGTTCCATTGTGTGTAAGTATGATTTCTCCTAAGAGTTGTTAGAGAGGGAGAGAAGTGAGAGACTTATTTTTTCTTGGATCTTTAAAGAGAAAATAAAGAGTCTTGTAGAGAGCGAAAGAGTCTAAGAGTGGCTACAAGGGATTTGCTTTAGGATAGAGTTAGAGATAAGTAGTTTTAGTTCATTATTTTTGTATAATATTTCTTTTATTTTTGAAATTTGTATTTGGGCGTATCTTCCTCAAGAGGTCTGAGTAGATTTCTTTTTCTTTCTCCTTACTCTTAGATATGGTGAAATAAATAGATAATTTGGATGTGTCAATTTTAAAATATAAAATAAATTGTGATAATTTTACACTCCGTTCTTAATTTACTTTTTGATTTGGCAAATTAAAATGTTAACATCTGTTGTGAAACATACTATCCAGAAAATGGAGTATGAGTATTACAACAAAGTGAGAATCACAATTGATTCCATGAAGGAGTGTCTCGTTCATGAAGTTGGGTGCAAATAAATAGGAAAATATAAATTTCTGGGTGAAGAACTGGAGATTCTAGGGTGACAGACTAAAATCCCCAATTTGGTCTTAGTGTTTAAGAATTAAAGCTAGCGTTAGCCTTCAGGAGAAGGGAAGTAGGAGCTCTGGAGTGAGAGCCAGTTGAATTTCTTAACCAATGGTGGAGAATTAAAATTGCTCCTATTTGGCACGATACAAATTCAAACCATTTATCTCTCTCATTTAACCAAAAACTTATTGTGGTGGGAAAGATGCTTTCTCATATTAGATAACTTCATCGCAAAAGCATAATTTTATATTTATAATCTAGCTTTGCTTTATAGTTTTACTAGTAGTTTATTGTTTAGTTCTGATAGCACCTTAAATGTTCAAAATTAGTATAGTAGTTTTATTTATTGTTGTGACTTTCCTAATTTAAATCTCCACTCAAATTTAATCCTTCCTCGTAGGATCAATATTTGATGCTTAATCAGAAAGTCTTATATTACTTGATAACGATACATATACTTATGTAGAATCCCAACATAAATCGCTTCAATTTCATATTCATAAAATAACGAACCTAGTTTTTGGCATCGCTGCAAAGCGGATTCAACTTTATTGACTTTACACAACTATAATTTCAGTGATCAGTTTGGCATTATGTTGAACAACTTCTTTTTTGGGATCTATGTAGTGGCAATATCAATTTTTGTTGTACAGGTGGTGTTCTGAAGAGCTATTACAACTTAAACCTATTGACATCAATCCACACCTTAAAGTTGTTGATTGTTGGGAAGGGTGATACTTGGTCTACTTTCATTTTAAATTCTTTCCTGAAAAAAAATTAAATGTTCTTATCTCTAGATTACCTTTTTATAGGTCTAAAAGAGATAGAATTGTATTAAGATCCAATAACACTCAGAGAGTCACCAAATCTATTTACTTCAAACATTACCAATGAGACCATGTTCATTGGTGGAATGCTTGTGGAAAAAATTTCAAACACCTTATATGTTCTTTTTATGCTAGAGAATTCTTCATAAATTATTTCCTACTGATGATAACCCTAAATTGGAAGGGATAAGGCGACCTTCTAGATGTTGGCTCTGCAAGGTAGTAAAGGATTCTTCTACACACCAATTTTTTTAAAGTTAGTTCTCCCAAAAAGTTTTGGGGGAGTGATCCAAATTTGGTATATAGATAGATGTAAAATGCGATGTATGCAATTAATTTCCTTAATAGATATTCTTAATTTTCAACAAAGCAAAAAAACTTGTCCAAAGTAAGATCTAGGTAAATCTTTCACTATGAAGCAAATAGGAATGTAGTTATAATATTTCAATATACGATATTATGCAAGTATACGTATCATTATCAAATAATGTAGAACGTTCGAATTAAGTGTTGTATATTGATCTCACATGGAGGACTAATTTTGGATAATAAAATTTTACTTAGCATTGTATTCTTACATAAACTTAACATGCTAAAACTAGAATGAAAGTTAGATTCTTTTTGTAATTTTTTGATAATTGAAAATAAAGTAAGCAGCTAATTAATTTAACTAAAATACTTGCAAGATAAAGGCAATATAAATAAATTATCTTTTCCTTATCATGAATCTTTGATAAATATAGAAATTATGTTGTGAAAGTATGCCAAATTTGTTGTGCCAAATAAGAGCAAGAAATATTCTTTACCCTTACAAGAGTATTTATAAAGAACATTGCTAATCTATAGTTTGAATATTGAATAGTCCTGAACACTGGCTAAGCAGGGAAGATACAAGCTTTCACTCTAGAGTTCGCTCTTCTTCCTCCACCTAAGAGCTAACATCTCGTATAAAAACCTAAAACTATAAATCAAATTGGGGGCTTTAGCCTGTTACTCCAAAGTTCTCTATTTCTACACCTTTTAAAATATATTTCTCTATTTTTTCGCACTCAACCCCATGAACTACATTCTCATTCATGAAGTCAATATTTGATTTTAACCATTTGTTTACTGAGATAATATCATCTTAGATCTTACATGATCTCACAACAGGTATTAAAATCATATTTGGCCAAATCAAGAAGTAAATGACGTGTAAGGTTTCAAATCATAACTACTGCTAATATTGAAGTCTAATACTTCACACAACTTCCTTTAGATATTTAATCAGTTATCATGCTAAGAGAAAAGATAAAGAAAACTACTCAAAATTCATGGAGAAAACAAAACCACTCATGAGTTTCAAAGTAGAAAACATGCACACAAACAAGAAATCTAAATTAAAACCAAGTGTAGATATAAAAATAAACACAAATCTCAGATTCTCTCCTTCTCTCACAATAAAAATAAAATAAAATTAAGTGAAGCTAGCAGGCGGCGGCAGTAATAATGGGCTGTAAAGTTTGATGGATGGATGGCCTCCTCTCTTGGAAAATCTAAGTCTTTTCTTATAAAAATCTAAGGGGTTCCTTGGTGTCTCTTCAGAAGGTGTCTCCATTCAAGGAATCTTCTAGAAGTTGCCTCCTCATAAGCCATTTGAATGAATTTTTGTGCCAATAGGTTTTTTCCCACATTTTTACCAAGGGTTGCTTCAAACACCTCTTCAAAAACCCGCTCAAATTAAACAGTTCTTCAAGTAACTACTTTTGGTGCTTAAGCGTGATGCATCTAACACTTAGGCGAGGAGCCTTTGACACTTAGACGTTAGGCCGGGCGGTTACACTTTTCAATTCAATTTTGCAATTTCTTCATGTTTGCTCCAAATTTGACCATTTTTCACTTCTTTTAGCATTTTTCATCCATTTGGTTGTACCTGAAAGAAAAACAAGCTAATACCTTTCATTAAAGCACAATATCTCAAAAATAGACATAAAAATGTCTATAAAAACACTATATATTTTAGGTGTCTTAAAGTCCCCCAAACATAAGTTGTTACTTGTCATTAAGTGACCTTTCAATCTTTAAAAACCAACATAAGTAGATAATGTATATGAGTTTCTTTAGAAGTTTCCAAAATTTTGATGTAGAAATATAGTAGTCCAGTTCAAAAAAAATATTAGTAAAAGAAACCAACTTAAATTTTAGAAATTTTTAATGTTAAGAAATATGAAAATATGAGTTCTAATTCAAAATTATTATAGATTTTTTAAATATAGAGTTTAGGGAATTTATCATCTCCCCTTAAAAATTTTTATTAAGCATAATTTTACTCACTATATTGTAACCTTAAGCTTAAGAATTTCTAAAGTCTTATACTTTAAAAAGATCAGATGTGGAACCAATTTTTAATTAGGCACTAATCCTCAAGCTTCTCCTTCCATTTTCAACTTTTTCTTTTCTTTTTCTTTTTTACTTCTTTTTCTTTTTCTTTTCTTTTTCAGGCAACGATTACTATATTTGGATAGGTCTTTAATGGTTTTGAATTTCACGTTTCCTTTCCTAAAGCAAAGAGTTGATATTTTTCTTTCACTTAAAAATATAATAATAGTTTTGAATATTAATTTCAAAAAAAAAAAATTAAGTTTTGAAAATAAACAATCTAAATTTCTAACTTTTTGAAAAATACAATTTTTCCAATTAAAGATAGGCACAAAATACTTAGCATTTTCCCCGCTAAAAAGTTTAACTTTAGTTTTTTCTTCATTACTATAAATTTTCAATAAAATCTCTTACTCATTTCTAAAATCAAAATTTTACTTCTCGATATAACTTCATATACATAATCATTTTTCAATTCAAAATAAAATTTATTTAAAATACATTTGAGAACAAATAAACTTTTAAGTTTCTTTGAAATTTTTCATCCCCCAAACTTAAATTTTTAATAGATATAAAACATTTTAGCATCATATATAAATAAACAGGAATGAAAATTAACTATAACGTGCTTTTTAGATCCTAAATATGCAAGTACAAAAATTTAAAAACATGAGTAAAAATTTGATCAATCAAATATTGTTTTACTTAAAATACATAGATTTATCAGACTTCTATTAAGTGGAGTATAGCATAAAAGCAAATAAACACACTAACAAACATACATGACTACAACATAAAGAAAAATAGCTAGTAGTAATTAGAAAATTTGGAATATGCAGCTTTAAGTAGCAAGTTAGCTAAATTTTAAACATACCTAAGATTCTAGAATTAAGATCAATAAATATAAACTACATACAACAACAAAATTAAAATAATTACTACCACGCATACTAACTACTAACTAAACACAAATACATCATAGTAGGTGTATGAAAAAAAAACATAACATAACAAAAATTAGCAGTCTTTACAATCACAGCTAAAAACATAACAAAAAGTACAAAATACTAGTACTAACAATAGTTCATAACAATATAACACTTAAAAAATAAAGTAGAACTAAAGATCTAAACTAAACCTTTTCTTCATCATTGTCATCACTACTACAAGCAACAATAGGCTCATATGATGGATATCTAGGGTACTCAGGAAATGCCACATCCCGATTACATTTGTTGAGATGGTCCATAGCTAAGTTTTATTCCTCCTCATAATCACTTCGTCTCTTCATATACCCATCTATATGTTGTGAAAAATGTTCTAAATTTAATACCTTATCTGCGGTGATGTTAGCGTTGTCCAAAATCCTCTGTAATAACTCAGATTGGGAATTAGATCAAGAAGTCTGACCTCGTGATGTAGAAGCATGTGAAGTAGAGGCAACAAAACAACTATAGAATCCACCCTTTCAAGCAAAAATAGAAAGATGTGAATAAGTCTTCACATTCTCACAGATAATGGGATTTAGTGGCTTTAAGAACTCTTCCCAGCTATCATATCTAACACCAACATGCTTGCATAATGAAAAGATCAAGGATACGAATCCCAAACATGCAGTAGTAGCAGCGGTAGATGAACTTATAATAACTCCATAAATCAAGTCTCTAATATCAATTGGCTTAGACTGCAGAATACAGTAGTTCAAAGTTGCTCTCTCTCGAGCAACTTCACTAAAATGACTTGTAGGCAGTAGACAAACATAAATAAAATAATGTCTTGCCTTGGCAGTGGCATCCAACTTTGAAGTAGAAAAGCTTACTCTTCTTTCATTTGTAATTTTCCATAATCCTCTCCCAACAATCAAAGATGATATAATCTCGTCTTGCTCCTATTTAGTAGGACTATGGTTTGAAAAAAAAGACAAAGTACTCGGGGCTGGCGTGGAGACAAGTGATAAAACTGATTAATTACCTCAGGAGAAGTGGTATTATCTTCCCCCTCACTATGACTCCTTCATCATCAGTTTTCGAGAGATTAGCATAGAACTCTCATACCACAAAAATTACGGTGACAACAAAAAAATAACAGAACCGCTCCCACTGGCAGCTAATAATCAACTCTTCTATAGCTCCCCCCAGATTTTTGTAACATCGCTCAGGAGATAATTTCCTCGAATACAGGGCATCGCCATACCAATCCTGAGCACTTGAACTAACAAATTTACTTGAATCAAATGAAGCTTTTCCCTTGCTTCTCTTCATTCTTGGTGCCATTTTATAAAAAATGTATAAAATTCAAGATAAATTTCACAATCAACTCCAAATCACTAAACTCAACTTCTAAAAGTTTAAACTAACAAATTTATGAATTATCCATCAATTTTTTTTATATTTTCACCATGAATAGTGATTTTTGGGTAGTTCATGATGCACTCAAAATACATGGTGAAAATAAAAATTTTTTGCATAGAAGTGAAGCTCTTACCTCAGGAAGATCGAATTTAACAAAATTGGCTTGAATTCACCAAGAAATCTTCAAAATAGGTGATTCCCTAGCTCTCTAAATAACAAAAACCAAAAGTAGGAGATGAAGAGAGGTGGGATAATGGTGCTTTTTGGCCCAAAAATTCACTTAAAACCGTTCGCGAGCCAGTTTTCATGAACCAGCGCTTAAGT
>NEWO01001934.1:6694-19580 GCA_003013225.1 Phalaenopsis aphrodite
TGGTTATTTGAGTGTTGGGGCACAGATATCATGGTCCCGATAATACCCCCTTCTTCTAAGGTACATCGATTCATCCTCGTAGCTACCGATTATTTTTCAAAGTGGCCAGAGTTAGTAACGCTCAGAGACGTGAATGCACACCAGGTTCTATAATTTTTCAAGAATCAAGTTGCTATCATTATGGGGCACCACACATGATAATTTCAAATAATGGATTTGTTTTCAAGAGTACAAATATCAACAATTTAGTTAGAAGACATGTGATAGATTGGCCTACTCGACGATCTATTACCCGAGAGCAAACAACTTGGCCGAGGCTTTTAATAAAACTATCATCCAAATCCTAAAAAGAACTTTGCATGAAAATAAAAGGAATTGACACTAGCAGTTATTAGAAGCCTTATGGGCATACACAATGATGTTGAGAACTCCTACACAATCTACACATTATGCTCTTGTGTATAGTTCTGAGACTGTACTTCATTTAGAGGTTCAACTTCTGTCTCTTCGGGTGGTTGCCGCTGCCAACAGAAACACTACTGAAGAAAACACCAAAATACAATTGGAAGAGCTGGAAAGCTTGAAGGGGAAACGACTATGAGCGCAATAAAATTTAGAGCTAAATCAAGATAAGATGATCCAAGCCCACGATAAACTGGTCTACCCGAGGACTTTCAAGGTTGTTGATTAAGTGCTTGTTCTTAGAAGACCTATTTTTTCACATCGCAAGATAGGAGGTAAATTTGAACCAACTTGGGAAGGACAGTTCATGGTCGAGAAATTTTACTTTGGAGGTTCCTACCAGCTTGTGGATTTCCAGGGAGAAATATTAATGCTTCTCATTAATGGATGATACTTGAAGAAGTACTACGCGACGTGATGTTTCGGAGAACAGACATTAGCAATAGAGTTTTGTTCCTAGAAGCACCGATGAATTACTTAGAAGCACCAAATTTTGTTCCTACAAGCACCCTAAACAAAAATTTAATAAAAATTCCTAAATGAAAAGATAATTTTCAAGTAGAAAAATTTGGGCTTTTAATAAGAAAAAGTGGTCTCCCTTCCTTTTTGTAAATAATAAACCTTTTGCTTGCAAATAAAGAAACTCAATAAAAATTAAAATTTTATTGTTCTTGTTCTTGTTCTCAAAGGAAGATGTCAAATGGGAGGTTGATCCTTACCTTTAAAGATGGCGTCAATCTTGCACTAAAAAAAGATAAGATTGAAGATGGGGTTGTGATTGAATTTAACTTGAACTTCGCAAAATCTGGGTTGGAATATGAAGAAAATGGCTCAACTACCGTGGATTGAGAATAATTTTATGACAACGAGTTTGTGGTGAAATTCAGAAAAACGCAAATAGATCACCATAGGGAAGGAAATTTGAAAGATTTGATAGAGCAGGAGCAAGTGACAGCGGGGATGTCGAGAGCATCAAAATGAAGTCAATGGTGATGACTACACGAGGTGAGCTACTCAGTGCCATTCCTGCATATGTTTAGATGGGAAGAAGGGAAACTCTTACTCTTACTCAAAGATTGAATCACAATCACTGCATTAGCAAGAGGTTGACTAGATTAGCAAAGGAGCAAAACAAGGAAGGGGTCATTACAAACAGTACGACCACTTCGGTGAAGGCTGGTGTGACAGTTATCACAATGCAAATTGTTCCCAAGGTGAGGGAACAACCCTTTGATGTTGAGTCATACATACTGTAGTTTTTCACTAAACCCCAACCATTGCAAATTATCCTAGAACATGAATTGAAAATATTCAAGAAAGTGATGAATCGTTATTTTGAGTATTTCTAGAGGAAACAAGGCAGATATGTCAATATCTAAGAAGGCTTTGAGTTACATAAAAATGTATTCTCCGAGTACGAGTAAGAGTAGATTGTGTAATGTGTATTCCACCTCAAGGATTTAGTCCATGTAGGCCATTTGAGGAGGAAGACTTATTCAGACCCTTGAAAGTGGATGCAAGGTAAAGGAAGAATCACAATAAAAAAAGGTTGTGTTGACCTCACTTTTAGTTGAGGTTTATTTTTTCTCTTTAGTAGCATAAGGTCTAGCCATAGGAATTTTCTGTTCACTATTCCTAGAAAAATAGAAAAGAAACCCTCACCATTAGAAATTCTAAACTCCCCTTTGCTCAACTTGAATATCTACATATTGGTCCTAACCTCTAGAACTTAGTAGGTTAGGTCAGTATGGGGGAGCTCAAGGAGAGTCCCCATCAGAACTATTTGACCTTAGGGTTGACCCTGGGTGTTGTTCTGGAGCTAATACACTCACTTACACATACCTACACTCACTCTCACCCACAATCACTCACAACCCTAAACCCAAAATTGTTGACATTGATTCTTTGATCTTTTGGGAAACTCAAGTAGATGGTCCCCCAAGCCCACTAGCCCTAGGCTAGGGTTTAGCTAAGACCAGTGCATAGAGGACCCAAGTGGGGATTCCATTGGTCCATGGCTCATATAGGGTGGTTGGTGCCCCAATTTTACCAAAATTTTCAACTTGCCTTTTACCCCTAAATCACCCCAAATTACCTAGATACCCTTAGAGCACTAAATTTGGTGAAAAATCCCAAATCCACCCAAAATACCCAAATTTGTTCAAAAATCATGTCAAACCTTTTGAAAATACCCAAGTTACAAAAAACTACCCAAAAAATACAAATTTACCAAAACACCCCCAAATGACCAAAATTACAAAAATACCCTTTGGCACTCCAAACTTTCCCAAAACCTCCAAAATCACTTTAAATTTTTGTAAAACCAATTTGGACCCTCCAATTAAACCAAATTTGGCCAATTTGACCATTTTGACCAAAACCCCTAAATTGCCTTTAAGGGCCAGATTTCCCCAAATTTACCTTAAATGTCCATCAATTTGGTCTAAATTTCCCCCAATTTCAATAATAAACTCAATTTAACCTTTTATATGACCAATATAAGCCAAATACAAGCCTAATTGGCCCATACTTTGAGCTTAATTTTGATCTAAGTCAAACCCCAAATTTTGGCCCTATGACTTAATCCCACCAAATTGAACCCCATAGCCTACTCAATTTCCCTCAATTTATGTTGAAAACTCTTCATAAAAATCCTAAACATCAAATTTGACCTTCAATTGACCTTGGTGAAGCCTCAATTTCATTAAATTTTGACTTAAGTCCAAAAAATCTCTATACTTGCCCCAAATTGGCCATGCCTCCAAATTCCACCAAATTGATTGCACTAATCCCAAAATTAGCACCCAATTCATGTTTAAAACTCTTCAAAATCATTTCAATCCTTCACCAAAAACCTTCATGACAATCATCTCCACAATGTTGATCATTTAATTGGGGTCAAAGTCATGGCTAGCCTAACCTAAACCTAACGTTTAGCGATTTGGACCCACAGTGAACCCATGCACCAAAATTGACCTAGCCATGTCAAATTGATAAAGGCAAGACTTCTACAGCCAAATTTTGGATCTTAGTGACCAAGCTAGACTCACTTAACCCACCAAAGTTGAACCATGGAACAATGGTCCCATAATCAAGGGATTTGTTTCCTTAATTGCTTAAGCCAAAGATATCTTTGCTAAAGCCCATCACCAGCCCAAATTAATTATTGTGACACTTTCCTTTGAGGTCCCTGAGCCACCCAAGCACCTCCCCTGTGATGGCCAACCACCCTATTCACCAGAGGAACCAAATCTAAGAGCCCCAAGACAAGTTCAAAACCCAATTTCACCCATCTAATGTGTCTAGCTCTGATTGGCTTTCACACTTCAAAACCCTCCACTTAAGCATCATTATGCACCCCTCAATTGGGCATGACAGTTACCCTAAGCTGTTTTATTTAAACCTCACTCCCATGGCCAAGAAAGGGGGTGCTGAAGTTTTCTTAAGGAAAGCTTGCCTAATTGCTTCCATAGCCTCTTTGATGCCTCCTCAGTGCAAACCAACCAGTTCCTTGCCTTATATCCCATCGTCGGCGCTTAATTTTTTAGTTTGATTGTGGCTGGAAATAAGACAAGTTTGGTCACACGTCCACATTGCACCAAATCTAATTTAAAATTGCCTACACCGTCACTACAATGAAAGAAGACAAAGCCCCATCAAATCCCCCACACAGAGAGCCTCTACCCTAGACTTTGATCAACACCCAAATTCAGTATTGATCGAACTTGGGTCTAGACATTTTACCACAGCAAGAGACTTCATCCCTAGTTTAAGACCTCCAAGAATGTTCCAAGCAGCACTTATTGAAACTTCCCTTCTTAGAACAAAGGTATAAAACACCCTATTATCCCGAGCTTGTTTTGATTCTACACTTGCATAGATCTAATGTAATGGTAAGTTTACTGTATGGATATGTTCGTCTCACTTAGACGAGTCTATAGAATCAAACCCAAATAAATTTGAGAAAGGAGTGAGATCATAAGGTTTTAGGGTTAATGGTAACGGGCTTTGGCTATCAGTGACAAAGACGGGGAGTCATTCAATCGAGCGTGTGTTGGATGGATGGACAAGATCGAGTTGGACAGCGCTTTCATACATGAACCGCAGGCCGAGTCATCGCCGAGGTGGATGGAAGCGCCGAACCAGAGAATGTTGTATGGAGCTTTGGAGCCTCCGTAGGAGGACGCGACACCATGTCACTTAAATAGAAAAATATGTATTTTTCTATTTATTTAAATGCCTATAACTTTGAAAAATCATATTTTTGCATAGCAAAATCACAAAAATAAAATGAAGATATCCTAGTGCTCAGTGAACAAGGGAGAACAATGTGGAAAAAATTTGAAGTTGATTTAATGTATATTTTATTTTTAATTAATTAAATATTTTTCTAAGTATTTTAATTCTCCAAGCATTCAATTATTTCACCATGGCTTGACATTTTAACATATTATTACCTCTATAATGGGGGATATTCCTTGATTTTCCAAAGTCAAAGGTGACCCCTAGACAGAGATCTATACTTTTCAAGTTTATGCATTTGATTTGAAAAATTAATTATAATAATTAGCATGTTGCTTAGAAAAATTCAAAAAAATTTTGTTAAGTTCATTGTGACTAGAGAACCCTAGAAAAAAATTGTCATGAGCCAAGTGATTAAGACACACTTAATTTTTATAAACCCCTAAAATATAAAAGAAATTAATTAGGTAAAAATAAACATTGAAATGCCATACTTTTAATTCTCCACTGCAATTTAAAGTTCATAAGACTCCACATAAAAATTTCAAAATATATGGAGC
Source organism: Phalaenopsis aphrodite (assembly GCA_003013225.1). NCBI lineage: Eukaryota > Viridiplantae > Streptophyta > Magnoliopsida > Asparagales > Orchidaceae > Phalaenopsis > Phalaenopsis aphrodite. The sequence goes on from NEWO01001934.1 coordinate 11,959, forward strand.
TCATTTGATAACTTAATTTGATTTTGTAAGTTAAATGACACTTTTGACGCTTAAAATTATCATAATAATTATAATACAACTTAAAAATTTATAAAATTTGTTTTGGGAGCTCTCTGTGACCAGAGGAAATTTCTAAAAATAAAATTTTAATTGAAGAAAAAAAATTATTTTTAAGCATATTTTAAATATTTAAATAATTTAAAAATAATAAAAATCATAAAATTCATAAAATTTATAAAAATGTGCTAAATTGTTTCTTAAGCCCTTTAGAGCAATTGGAATATTTTTTCATAATTTTCTAAGTGAACATATTGAATTTTAAAGCTTAAAATAAATTTTAAAAGCTAAAATTAGATTTTCCTTAATTTCTCACTAAAATAATTCTAATAATTCAAATAAAAATAAAAGAAAAGTGAAAATTGTTTGTCTAGCTTATTTGACCTCAGAGAGATTTAATAAAAACATAAAACTTAATTTCCACATTTAAAATATTTTATAATTAATTAATACTCCATAACATAAAATAATTTTGATAATTTGAATAATGCTTAAATAATCATGAAAATTGGTCTAAGTGGTTCACTAGTCTAAGTTTACCTCCAATAAAAAATTCAAGTGATTAAGCTTTTCCTTGGTCAAGTTATTGAATTTTCTTTGAAAAATCTTATTTTTAGATGTAAATAATTATATAAATTAAATTAAATTTTTAAAAAGTCACATTTTCTCCTCTAATGTCTTTATTGACCCATGAGTGAGGTAGGATAAAAATTCCAAAGTCATATGAACTAAATTTGATGAATTATGAGGTGATAGAGTCTTAGGGGCAAAGATATAATTTTGGAAATTTGGTCTTAACTAACATTTAGGCTTAATTCAAGAAAGGGAAATGGAAAATCTTTGATCTTAATTAACATGTTCATATGATTTAAACATAAGGAATTAATTGGTCAAAAATAACCTCATTTTTATTATTTAAAGGATAAATTTGTAATTTCCTAAATTATTAAAACTTGGAGGTCTATTAAATTAAATGATCTTAGACTTACGGGTATGATTTTGGATGTTAATAACTCACTAATTTAATAACCCTATTTGGTGTTCAAATGACATTCAAATGTTTTAATGATGAATTAAGATTACTTAAAATTTAATTTCTTTCAAAAATTACTAATGTATCCTCCAAAGTCTTAAGGGCTTAGTAGGGACCTAAGCTAAATCAAATTTGGTTAAATGAGAATTAAAAAAGTGAATGTAGCTAGAAATTGAACACCTTTAAAACACTACAAGCTCAAGTTAAATCTAAAATTGGCGAATTGTTTTAATAGCATTAACTTGCCTTTTTAATGGGCTATCACCTACATAATTCTCAGATTAAATGACAAATGATAATCACCCTACTCTTAGGGATAATTGAAACATCGATGTTCAATAACTACTAGAGGTATTTACAAGATAAATAATTAAGTAGCATAATAATTTTAAATGAGCTCGAGACTTTTCACCAGGCAGTGAGAGGGAAGCATGGACTTGCTTCTTCCACCTAATCTTTTGGATACCTTGGAGGTATACTAAACTTTGTATGTTTTGCTTAATGAAATCATCCTCAAATGAGTTTATAGGGGCTTAACAAGACATGATTTATGATAGGGTAGATCACCAGAACCTTATCTGCCCTCTCTACATAAAATGCTTTTAATATATAAATGCCCTCACATGCATTTTGAGTTTCAGTTGAAGACGACGGGAAGACCATCCAGGTACGCTTTTATTGTAATTTATTTTACCTGCATTTATAGTTTCTCATACTTTACTTTTTAGTATATTACTGTACTTAATCACCTGCATGTATGAACAAAAACACAAACCTGCCTATTAAACAATGATGTCACCCCACATGAAAACCAAAAATGCTAGGATAGTCGTCAACCAAAACTAAAATCATCCAAGATAAAATTCACCGCCACAACATTCAAAATATAAGATAACTCAACGTTTAATCACAAACATCACAAAATAATAATTGCAACTAAATTAAGATGTCTCTATCGGATGATCGAGAATCCCATAGAAGAGGTAACCTACGATTGCTAACGAGACTTCCTATGTCTAAATGAAAGTATGGAACTCATTAAGTTGAGTTTAGTAAATTCATTTGTATTATGTGAATCCAATAAAAAATTGTGGTACCGGAACGAGGGAACAGTAGGATCCTAACTGGCGTTGCTCTAATCAACTTTAATATTCCCCATAACATTTAAAGAACTACAACCATAGGGGCATCTGATTTGACATCATAACTTGACAAACTAAACAACTTGAACTCACCACGACAAGGAGCTTGGTGCTAGCATGGAGGGCAGCACAGCCATCTTCAACAACAAAACATGTCTAACCAAGCTAAACAATTTATTTCCTTAGAACTAAATAATAAGCCATAAAATTTTGAGGTTGTTTGCTTAGTGCAACATAAATCCTCAACTCATCTTTTGGCTTTTGTATAGCTTTGTTGTACAATCTAAGCCCTAACTCATCTTAAGATTCCGAGGTTGTCATTCGTCACGACCTAAATCCTCCCATCTTTTAGGCTATTTGTGTGATTGTTTCACATGAATGTATGCCCTAAATTAATAAAATTAGCAAGATGAAACACTCAAATTATTTCTCCTCAAAACTAAAGCCAAACAATAGGATGGATTCCAAAAACAAATTGTTCCAAATATTAGTCATTCTCCTTTCACACCTCTTTATCTGATTTCATTAAAAAGTCCTATTCTTTGGAACTCCTTAAAGATAATATTTCCTGATTTTTATCGAGAGCTTTCTTAGTTGACTTCGATAATTTTAGATGGAATTAACTATAGGGGCGTCCCATTATAGGAAGCTTGTCCGAACCCAGCCTAATATAAACCTTATTTAATTCTTCATGTTAAAAAGGGGAACTTGTCGGCAAATAAAATAGTTTTGCAGACCAAACAGATGTCATGTATTTCTTAGTTTATTTGATTAAGCCTCATCCTCAAGCCTTATATTTATCCTTTGAGATAGAGATAGGGTTTGAGGTACAATGCTCTTTCATTTGAACAATCAAAAATATGGGGTCAGTTTGATTTCATATTTTTCTAAAACTTATATATATATTAAACGTTCCTCCGAAGCGGGCAACGGGATTTCGATTCCGGCGTCCGATAGCTTCCCACAGGGACTAGCTTTTCTCTTCCAAAAAAAAAAGTGCCGACAGCTTCTGGCTACTCCACTGGGGCTTGGCTTTTCTCTCCATTTAAATCAGGGTATCTTATCTTCATACATCAATAATGTGTCCATGTCCCTTAAGGATTAGATTACTCTTCTTTTGTTGGCATGCTCCACCCATTTCTTTCTTGGGTGAGTACTGTCAACTCTTTGGACTTCAGGACCATCTGTGTAATCACCTTCAAATAGAGAGGTTCAGGAGGCCATTAAGGACTTTTTAATCTTCATGTGGGTTGGATCCCCAATAGGTGTGTTCGTGGAATCGTTCCACCTGGACAGTATGCGTTGATAAGTTATTCCCGCACTTGGTCCTAAACACTTCACATTTATCTCTCAAGTTTGATTTGCTGATTTGCAAATTAAATTGAATTGTGTCATGTTGTGCGTGATATTTAATTCTCCTTATATTAATTAAATCTTTATACTTTTAAAATATTTTTAATAAAATTTTAAAATCTCCATAAATTAAATAAAGACTTACCCAATCTATAGATCGACCCCTATTAATTTTTAGTGCTTGCACTAAGATTACGAGGTATTGGCCAAAAAGCTAACCTCAGAGCTTTCTCTTTTAAAGCTTCTATGATGGAGTGCCCAACACTCACTTTTTCCTGCGACCTGCCAATGAGCCGCAATGCCCATAATGTCGTTCCCATCATCAAGTTTGAAGTCTGATTTGAAAATCTCGAGGTCGTTCTCAAGAAAGCCCCATTCGTTGTAATGAAAGTCACCTCTCCAGAGGTTTAGTAGCCATCTATTGAGTTTATCTTGAACTGCCTTCAAGATTTTCTTTCTATTAAGAATGTCAAGAATACTGCCGTCTCTGCCGCCTCAGCACCTACTAAGTTTGTTCTTCCCGCTTCTGCTAAGGGAAGAGAGGTTATGATCATTGAAGACCAGATTGAAGGGTTGAATATCTTGCCATCAGTGTTTGAAATTGGATCAAGTTCAAAGACTGCACTGTTAACCCGAACCCAAAGGAGAAACCGCAACAGGAAGGTTCAGAGGGCTACTAAAGCCCAAACTCCTACAGAGGTACCTGTTGATGAAGATCCTCACCAGAATGAGTTAAGAATACAGGAGACTTATCCACTTCTGCAAGGAAGTAAATTCCTCCCTTTAATGGATACCAATGAGTACGAGAGTATCCAGAAGATCGCCGCTACATTACCGTCACTTCATGGACATAGTGTGGATAGAAAGAAGTCTACTCCTATCACCCAGGACAGTTCAATTATCAAGAGGCTAGCTGCCAAAGAAGGTTGTTCAGTTAGTAAACTACTTAAATGAGCGGGACATGCAGTATCCTCTCGGATGAAGAAAGAAATCTTGAAGGACGTCATACCTGTCAGACGCTCGTAGAAGTTAATTGAAGCTTTATCTACTCGCATTTTTTTTCTGGTTTTGGTTGGGAAGCAAAGTTAATACTACCACCGTTACTACCGATTCTACCGTCACCAGACCTGCATGTCGTTGACCATTTAAGTCACGCATGGGTCCAAGAATTCTACTAATCACCCACTATAGAGATGTTCCTAAAGTTCCAAAGGAAAAGATGAAGAGATTGCCCAGTACTGTATCTGGTCTGCGTCATGGGGAGCATACTTCTCCTCGACATGTCGATGTATCTGCTAAGACACTCCATCTTAAGACATCACCGTCAAAGAAAAAGGTGTGGTTACTCAAGGTTGCTGTACTAATAAAGTCCAGTAAGCCCGCAAGGCAAGACCATAGAATGAAGTCATGGTTTGAAATATTTGATATCGTCGCAAAAATTGCTAGCAAGATGGAAGAGCAAGTGGAGGAGGACTAGTAGGGTCCTCCAGATCTTAAGACAATCCAAGAATAAAAAATTGAAGAAAGGGTCGAAAAGCTCATGGTCAAGATTTCCAAGTTTGTTTGGTAACATGGAGTTTATATTGGCGATCATGATTATTTTGAATTTAACAATTACCTCGAGGAAGATTTCATGGATGTCTATGTCATTAAGTCAGAGCCACTAAATCTGTGTGCAACTCTCAACCTCTCTTCGAAGAGAATGTCATGGATGAGCTGCGTAGGGCTGTCTTTCTAAAGGATGAACAAGTCAGCCAACTGGAAAAAAGGATAGAAGAGATGGCCACCGCCATGACCGCCATGGCCAGAGTTCAAGGACAATCTCAACCCCCACAGTTAGCCTCTCCAAAGGTCAACCAACTAGAGATTATATATATTACAGATGAAAGAAGAGAAGTTGCCTCAACAAACAAAGATGAGCTGCCAAAGAAGGATTTTCCATTGAGAGCCATGCCGGAAAATAAATTTAAGCAAATGGCCAAAAAAGTTCGGGAGGCCTTAACCCAATCTAAGGGTGGTGCATTGGTTTTAAAAGGTAGACTTTACTCAGAAGAATTTCATGTCGTACCCTTCCATAAGGGTTTTGTGTCCTTGGAAATCCCAAAAAACACCTAGCACATTTTTGAGCCAGTTGTGGTAACGCAAGAGGTAACAAAGCTTTACTCTTCCAACAGTTTGTCAACAACCTGTCAAGAATTACTTTCGATTGGCATGCCTATTTTCCCAATGGATCAGTCAGGAGATTCACTGAATTGGAATAGTTATTTATGAAAAGATTTATCGGAGTGCTACATCATGTGTCTATTGAAGATCTCATGATGGAAAAGCAAAAGTCTCAATAAGACATTAGTGGATTACATTATGTGGTGGAGAAACCATAGCTTGAAATGTGAACCTCAGCTACAGGAACGTCATGAGATTAAGATCTTACTCAAGGGCATTCATGGGCCAGTAGCTTTCATGCTCAAGGGACTCACCATTAAATTATTTAAGAAGCTACTCAGCGAAGCCAACAGTCTTTAAGAAGAAATTAAACATATGCATTCTCATGAGAAATCCAAGGAAACCAAAATATTTGAAAAGAAGTTTAGAATAGTGGCAACTATCAATAAAGGAAAACAACCAATGAAGATACATGTAGAAATTTTTCGTCAATCGTCATCACAACACACTCAACAACAAACACAACTGCATTGTTAGTCTAGCCAGCAATCGCCTGAAGGAGGATCAAATCGACTAGAGAATAAGAAAATGACCATTACGGAATGTAAGAAAGTGGTATATTCCTTCAAAGACGAAGCGATATGCATTGATGAGAAAGCCTGAGTTTAGATTACCTGATCCAATGAAACCCAAAGAGGTCAACAAGAAAGATAAACAAAATTATTGCCCGCAATACAGATTACTAGGGCACAATATAAAAGAATATTTTGTCTTTAAAGACTGGCTTGAGAGGAACCTTAAAGAAGGGAAAATAACGATCCCGAAAGAATATTTAAAAGAACCTGAAAAAGGTTCCATAAATATGATTTTGACTGATCCAATCTCTTTGATTGAGCCATATACTAGAAAAGATATATGGATTACAGTCTGGAGCAAATCGTCCAAGAAAAAATTGAACCAGATTTAGAGCACTTCGAAACAAGCCTCCGTTCAGGGACTTCATCCTTCCAAGCCCGAGATGAAGATTTCACCAGGAGACCCGTCATCATCAAAGACAAAGAAGAAAAAAAACACCATTATGAAGATTGATAGCACAGGGGGGTAGGATAGTGGTTTCCTCTACTAGATTAGTTGTCTTAGATTTGGGGAAGAAAGTACTCAAACCACTGACTTTGTACGATTATCTTTTTACCCCGTCAGGGTCTTACGAGTATAATGATTACGATTTTGGCTACATTTTAACTGCTTCTGAAGATAAAGTAATTGATTATGTCCAGTCTAGCTTTGATCTTGATTCCCAAAATGATCATCAAATCGTACTTTAGTCTGATGAACTCATTAACAAGACCATAGAAGACATCGACAATACCATTTACGATAGTACCGGGAGTGAGGAACAATTTCTTAAGCACCGCAGTGCACCGCTTGCCATCAACTTAGATCTTTCCGACAAAGAAGAAACACCAAAAGATTCAATAATGATATCTCAAGAAGAAGAAATTACAGAAGTAAACTTGAGGAATGGGAGAGTATTAGCCCTAAGAATAGCTCAAACAGATGAAGGAAAGCAAATAATAACTCGAGAAGAGCTACCTCCACCTCCGCTAGTGGAAGAACCACATAACTAAGAGAAAATGGGAGGATCATATAAAGTGGATTACAACGTTTTAGCTCATCTTAGGAAGTTACCGACCAGATTAGGCATCTACGACGCTCTGATCCTATCATAGGAGATGAGAGAATCTCTTGTTATAGCTTTGCTTAACCTGGAGATTTTCTTAGCCTAGCTGGTCAGCACATCCATTAACAAAGTTTGCTTGTTGAAAGAATAGTCTAGGGTAACCTTCACAGATGAAGAATTGCTGCTCGGTACC
>NEWO01001934.1:23879-36768 GCA_003013225.1 Phalaenopsis aphrodite
ACTTCCCCCTTTGATTCTTGAAGACACCACCAATACTTGCATATTGTGAATTATAGCTACCATCAGTATTGACCTTTCTCTAGCCATTCTGAGGAAGAGACCAGCTAATTTTCAAAATTTTAGAAATAGAAGGTTTGGAGGAGGGGGCCTGCGCCAACACAGCTCTAAAATTTTTGAGTTTAATCAATTTTTGTAAATAAGCAATATAATTCAGACCCACTTTCATAGGATCTAAGGGAGTAGCTTCATACTTCAGATTATTTCTAGCCTTCCAAACAAACAAAGCCACAATATTGGGGCTATCTTGAAGTTTGCCTCCCTTCCAATCAGTCTGGCAATTGTCAAAAACATCCAATGAAAGATTCATGGTAAGAAAATTCAACTTTGCTAGCACAAAATTCCAAATTTGTTGTACCCAAGAGCAGGCAAAGAAAAGGTGAGCAAGGGTCTCCTCCTCTGTCAAACAAAAAAAAAACATCTAAAGGGTCCTCTAAGACCCTACAATTTCAAGATATCATCAGTGGGAATCAGCTTTAATAAGAGTCTCCAAATGAAAAAGGACATGGAAGGAGTAAGAAACCTAATCCAAATTATATGACCCCAATCCACCACCTGTTGGAGAGGGGTGGGTTGAGATAAAATCTTTTTTATTACAATTTCATCCTTTTTCCCTTGTTGAATAGAAATTTTTTGAATATTAGTAATTTGAGGGGGGTTGCAGAATGGAAGGATAGGATTCAGATACCAATTGTCATTCTCCCAAAGATCCTTTACTAACTTGAGGAAAGCTGGGGCATTGTGATCTTGAATCAAGCTGCCTTCCAAAGACAAATTATCCCACCATAGGTTTACCAAACCTTCACCAATCTCTCAAACAAACATTTGTTCAGCTTCTTCCCTAACTTGAAGCATCTTTTTCCACATAGGAGAGTCCCCCAATCTAACATATAAGTGAGTAGGATGCTTCTGTTTACAGTATTTACCCCATAAGAATTCAGCCCAAAGGGAGTCCTGGGATTTGAATTTATTACAGAGTTTACAAAGCTTATTGTGCATTATTTGAGGAAAGGACTTAAAGCCTAGCCCTCCTTTCGTTAAAGGTTTGCAAACCTTAGCCCAAGTGGTCCAGTGTTTTTGTTTCCTTTGACCAGACCACATAAATCTATTGAACATTCCTTCTAATAGTCTTTGAGTAGCCTTATTCATAACATTCATTTGCAAGAGATAAGATGGAATGGTAGATAAAACATTCTTTATAAGGGTTATCCTACCCCCATTAGATAAATAAGAATTCTCCCAGGTTTACAATTTGTTTTGAATCTTCTCTAGGATGTGATCAAACTGAAAATTTTTAGTTCTCCCTTTGATAAGAAACACCGCTAGATATTTCACTTGAAGGCAGCTGTTGGTAAAGTTAGTTAAGTTAGAAACCCAATTCTTAAACTCACTCTTGCATTGTTTGCTGAAAATAGAAATGCATTTCTGGATATTTAGCTTCATTCCAGAAACATCCTGGAAATTCTCGAAGCACTGCATAAATAATCTAACAGCAGGTTTGGAAGCTTTGGAAAAGATAATAATATCATCAACAAAAGCCAAAGGATTAATTAAGATGGAAGATTTATAACTGTAAAGGGAGTGGGGTTTCCTGATTGCCATTTCATTCATAGCTCTTGATAAGTAGTCAAAGACCAAAATAAATATGGTAGGAGAGAGTGGATCACCTTGTTTAATACCTCTAGATGCACTAAAGAAGCCATGGGAATTTCCATTAATAAAGACTGAATGAAAATTGTTTGCCAGCCATATGTTGATTAGAGAGACAAAAGAAAGGGGAAAACCTCTGGCAATGCATACTTGTTCAATAAAGCTCCAAATGATTGTATCATAAGCTTTTTTCATATCCAATTTGAGAATTAGATTCCCTCCTCTAGTGGTTCTGTCCAGATCTAATACCAACTCTTGGGCTAAGAGAACATTATCCACAATGCTTCTACCCTTGATAAAGGCTGTCTGATTCGTGCAGATAATTTGATTCAAATGAGGTTGTAATCTATGGACCAAAATTTTTTTATAATCTTTGAAATAATAGAAGTAAGGCTAATAGGTATGGAATTTTCCCATTTATGAGGTGCTTTCTCTTTGGGAGCCAAAGTAATTGTGGATGAGGAGAAATATTTAGGGAGATCAACACCCCAGAAAAAACTTTTGACTGTTGCAATTACATCTCCCTTCACAATCAGCCAAGCCTTTTTATAGAAGTCAGCTGTGAACCCATCTGGTCTAGCAACCTTAGTAATGTCAATAGAATTGAGGGCATCACAGATTTCCTTCTCATCAGAAATGTCAGTGACGGAAAGGCTTTTAGTGAACTCCCTTTCTTTATCAAATAATGTGTATTGAATGATAGGCTAGGAGACAGGAGGTTGTTTGAAGATTTCTTGAAAATACTGAACAACATTCAAAGCTATACCTTTAGCAGAAGTAATCAATTTTCCATTCTGTGTAATGATTTTGGGAATAGTACTGCATTTCCTCCTATAGTTGATGCAGGCCTGGTAATTTTTAGAATTTCTATCCCCATCACAGAATTTCATTCTATTGGCCTTTTGAGCATAGAACTCCTCTTGCATATTGATGGCATCTAATTGTTGTTCATTAGCAGAGTGTAGATTAGTTTCAGAACCAGGACCATTTCCTCTAAGTTGTTCTATTTGCGGTACCTTCTTTTTCAGCCTCTAGAACCTTGCTATCAATGTTCCCCACCACTTCCCATTTCCACTTAGAGAGATGATTACTGACTTTTTTATGTAAGAGCCAGAGTTTAATACCAGGAATGTGATGGTGTACATCAGCCCAAGCTAAAGAGACTTGATTTAAAAAATCACCATGTGTGAACCATATATTATGATATCTGAAGTTGGCTTTACTTTTAGTAGTATTGGCAAATATATTAACAAGTAAAGGTCTATGGTCAGACCCACTCATAGCCAAGTGTTGGACAGATGTGTGAAGAAAATCTCTAAACCAAATGTCATTCACCAAAATTCTATCCAACCTCTCCCATATCTCCCCCCTTCTCCATGTGAACTTAGGCCCAGTAAATGTCAAATCATATAGTCTAGCAGACTAGATATTATCTTCATAAGGTTGATATCAGGAGTTCTCCCACCCTTCTTCTCATTAGGTGAAGAGAGGCAATTAAAGTCACCCCTAATAAACTAGAGATCCCTAATAGAATTACTGAAATCTTGTAATTGTTTCCAGAGTTCCTGTCTAGCATTGGAAGAGAAACCAACATATATAAAAGTGGCAAAGCCATTATAACTGTTTAATTTAATTTTCAAATGAATGAATTGGTCTCCCTCTTTGGTGATAGTACATCGAATCTCCTACCTACAAAACAACCAAATTTTATTGTTAGTGTTAACAAGTAGCTGAAATCCAAGGAATTTCCTCACAATTTTATTCATATGTTTAGATATCATAGGTTCAAATATTGCAATGATCCAAGGTTTATACATCCTATTGAGAGCCAGAATTCTGTTAAGGGATCCAGGATGTGCTAATCCTCTAACATTCCAACAGATTAAATTCATTTAACCAATTGAGGTGGAGTTTCCTCTCCTCCTAGTCCTAACAGTGCTAGAAGGGAGAGTGAGGTCTTCCTCCAAACATGAAGAGGAAGGAAGGAGATTCTTTAGTTCTCATGGAATTTTTTTCTTTTTTGATTTCTGAATCTTCCATCCCTCTTTTAAATTTTTTGCCATATCTAACAGCAAAGGATCTTCCACTTTAATATCAATATCAGTATCCCTTATTTCAATAGGAGGTGTTTGAATTGCAGTACACTGTAACTGTTCAACTTGAGGTGATGCTGGGATAAAGTGAAGCTGCTCAGTCTGAGGTTTTGGAACATTTTGCATAGAATTATCAGGATTGATAGGGCTTTTATCAATATTTTGACATAATTAAGCCAACTCCTGTAAAGTGGCCTCCTGAGTTCTTGCCCCAGGAAATTTAGAATTCTGGGCAGCAGTTCTATCATTAGCTAGCATCTCAATTCCCTGTGCCTCTTTTCCCTCAGGACTATGACTGACTAACCTTCTTTTGAGATTGGGATGAAGCCTAAAGCATTTCTCATCAATATGGCCAAACGTTTTACAGTGATGGCAGTAATATGGCCTTTGCTCAGCTATAATTTTCTGCCAATATCCACTATGCTCAGTGCCTAACCAAATTTCCTCCACAGCTGGTAAGGTAGTATCTCTTTCAATCAAGATTTTAGCAACAAAGGGTCTAGATAAGTTGAAGGTGGGAGCATCCAACTTCAATGGTCTTCCCAAAGCTTTGCCAATGTTGAAAAGGACCTTATGGTTGAAGAAGTGGAGTTTAAGTCCTGGTAACTTAAACCAAATGGGGACAATTGGCAATTCTTTGCGATGGTCAAAATCTGGTGTCCACTTTAACAACTTCATTGAGATTCCTTCAATCAATATGGTTTGTTTTGAGAATATTCTAACATAGTCTTCTTTCCTTGTTAGGTTGATGAGTATGTGTCTCCCATCAAGAAGTCCCACTTTCCAAGCACCTTTGAATTTTAGTCCATCAAAGTATCTTCTCACAAATTCCATTCTTGGATGGCCAAGTTGAAATTTGCCAATTAAGGAGAATTTGTAGCATTCTGTCAAGCCATTTAAGTCCTCCTCAGTAAAATAGATAGTCATTTTCCCACTTTTTTTGCATATAGGTTTGAAAAGAGGGTCATTTCCCTCACGGTACTCTTGAGGGAATACCAGGTCGTTAGGATTTTGGACATTTTCAAACCCTTTCCCAACAATATCAGCAAATGTGGCCTTAGCCCACTGAATATTAGTGGTAAGGTCAATAACAATAGGGTCAGTCATCACTGAAGAACCCAGCAAAGCACCAAAATTATCAAAGGGTCGAAATAATAAGTGGAACAATCAAAAGGGAAGCTGTTGGAATAGTAGAGTAAGCAAAAAGGAGCAGCAAAGAAAAACCCCAAGAAACCAAAAACAAAACCAAACAGCAACAGTGGAGCTAAAAAATGGAACAATGAAAATTTTAAAAACAGATGCCCGGGAAGAGGGAAAGAGAGAGAAAAGCAAAACTTGAAGAAACCAGAGATATGGGGAGAAAAATCTATTGATGCTTGAGAAGGCAGTTGAGATTAGATAATCATCAATATCTAGAACCATTCTGCCGAAACCCTAGTAGAGCACCAGAGAAGCCAACCGCCATCACTGTTTCTTATATATATATATATATATATATATATATATATATATATATATATATATATATTAAAAAAAAGGAGTGACAGAGACTCCCTACATGTTAAACTGAAATAAGGTTACAAAGCTATATGTGGCTTGGTTCCAGACAAAAACCAAGGATCACCCAAAAGGGGGCAAGGCCTCCCAAGAGAAAACAAAATACTAATGTAACCTATCAAGAAAACATGTCCCCAAACAATAAGGCTGAAGAGAAGAAGGAAATGAAACAACAAAACAGTAGGACAAAGGAAACAAGAACCCTCTCTAGACAGAGTGGTTAGAATAAACATCAGTGAACATCCCCCTTCTAATATAAGGCAGATCAGAGAGATCTGCCCTAACCAACCAAACCAACTCCACAGGAGGGGTAGTATATACTTTTGGCAACATAAACAAAGCACCTTGATGTGCAAGCCAATTAGCACATCTGTTACCTTCCCTAAAAATATGCTTCTAGATAATCTGAAGGTTATGAGTCAAATTCTTGTGAGTGACTTGCTTAACAGCATGTAGAAGAAACCAAGGTGGGGAGATGTTATCTTTTAAAAGTTAGAATAGCCATAATGAGTCCATTTCCACAATTATTAGGTTCCATCCCATAACAACAGCTGTTTATAGGGCCCATACCACAGCTAAGGCTTCAGCCTGCAAAGCATTAAGAGCAACTGTGGGAGATTGGAAACACAGTAGGCAATTCTCATCATTATTTTTGAAAATCCCTCCAATTCCAGCAGTATGACTTCTATAACTCCCATCAGTTTTTATTTTGATCCAAGGATAAGAAGGTTTCCTCCAATGGAACAGCTAAATTTTTGGTCTGGCAGCAAAAAACTTGGGTATTGAGGATTTGGGAACATCCAGAAATTTTAATCTTATACCCCATGAGATTGATTATTTTAAGAGTATATGCCAAGCAGTTGGTAGCAATTTATGTAGCACTTTGGATTTTCCCCTCATATTTACGGCTATTCCTTGCCATCCAAATGAACCATGTAGTAATAAAGGGGATCAATTAAGCATGGTTCCCTTTCAAAACTTTCCAGCAGTCAAGGAAGTTACCAAAATTCAGTAAATGGGAAGGGAAACTAAGATTAGTAGCTACCTATGTCCAAACCCCTTGAGCAAAAGGACAAGAGAAAAACACATGATTTAAAGATTCCTCTTGTTGGCAATATATATATATATATATATATATATATATATATATATATATATATATATATATATATATACACACACACAATTACAAGAAAGAGAAGTGGGGGAGGTTTAAATTGTCCCCATGAAGGAGAATTGCTAGAGAAGGAGGTGGTGTAGTAGCAACTATAACTTGTTCAAAGCTTCTGCCAGTGGTAGCAAAATGATATGTAGGTCTATTGCCCTGTCTGTTAATTTGTTGAAATACCAGTCTATAGATTCCCAATGCAATCTTCATTTTTTCGATCCATCTTCCAAATGCCAAGGGCGGTCCACCACATTATGCAATGTCTTAATACAAATGTTGGAGTCAGCCTCAACAATTAAAGGCCAGGTTTTACATTGAATTGCAATCATAATAGCCCAAAAGATTGAAATCATTTCAGCTTCTAAAACATCCAATGCCCAAGTTGGTGAGGAAAAATTAAGAACATATTGACTAAGAGAGTTTCTGAAAACTCCCCCAAACCCAGCAGTTCCCTTTAAAAAGCTACCATCAGTGTTGACCATCATCCAACCAACAGGAGGAGGAGACCACACAATCAATGAGAGCTTGTAACTAGACTGCTTTCTGCTCTGAGTTGGCCAGTACCTAAAGAGGTTGGGGAAATTATGTTGTTTAATGATTTTCTGTAGGGAAGAAGTGCAATGAGCAGTAACAACTTTAGTTAGAGGTAAAGACTCCTCAAATTTAGCTTGATTTCTACTCATCCAGATGAACCAAGCAACCAGACATGGGATAACCAATAACTTAATCTATTGATACTCTCTCCAATAGCTTGAGAAGGTGTTTCAATAGAGATTGAGAGTATCAATTCCTAGCTTTGCCAAAAAATTAGTCCAGACATGTTGAGAGAGGCTACATTTAAAGAAAATATGATCCAGTGCTCCTCCTCCTCATGACAAAGATAACAACAAGAAGGATCTCTAGGCCCTTTCATTTTAAGAATATCATCAGTAGGGAGCAAGGACAACCAAAGTCTCCAACAGAAAAATGATATAAAAGTAGTCAAATATTTCCCCCAGATTTCAGTTCCCCATTGAACAGAAGGCCATTGAAAGAATGTTTGATAAATATAAGTAGATACTTTCTGAGAGGGAGCTTTTCTAGTAATGATTCTATCTATTTGCCCAAGATAGAAAGGTGTTTGCTTAACTAGTTGAATTTGATCATTGTTCAGAATGGTGTGATGAAATTTGGAGTTCCACTGATTTTCTGTCCAAGAATCCTTAACGAGGTATTGAACATTTGGGTTAGAATTAGAGCACATAATTTTCTCACCATTACAAGTCCACCTGTCTAACCAGGAATTTATTTTTCCTTCCCTCAATTCTTAGATGATTGTCTCCTCAGCCTGTTGTCTGACATCCAAAAGTTTGCCCCAAATTCTAGACTCTTCCAGCCTTTTATTAACTAGATTTGGGTGTGTATTTCTATAGTATTTCCCCTATGCCATGAATTTAATCCATAATTTGCATAAATTAATGAAACTAACGTGCTGAAAGTCTTTAAATCTCAATCCTCCAGTAAAATATGGTTTGCATAATTTCTGCCAAGGAAGCCAGTGGACTTGCTTCTTCAGTCCAGCCCATAAGAACTTATTGAAGATTCTCTCAAAAAAGTGTTGAGTGCCTTTCTTCATAGTAAATATTTGGAGAGCATAGGAGGGAAGAGCAGTGAGAATACTCTTGAGCAGTGTGATTCTTCCTCCATTAGAGAGGAATGAATTAGTCCAGCAGTGAAGTTGGTTTTTTATCTGCTCAATAACTTCATTGAATTGTATTTGCTTAGTTCAGCCCTTAATCAGTTGAACTCCAAGATATTTCATGGGTAGAGAAGACAGGCTAAAACTAATATAACTAGAAATTCAATTCTTATATACGGAGATATGTTAGTGCTATAAAAAAATTTGGCATTTTTGTTTATTTAGTTCCATACCTGAGGTAAACTGGAAATGTTTGAGCCCTTATACAAAATTTTGTTAGCACTCTTAGTGGCATTAGAGAAGATAATCACATCATCAGCATAAGGCAGATGGTTGATACATACATTTGATCTGTGCTGCAAGGATAAATGAGGAGATGTTAAGAACATTTGATTCAAAAGCTTAGAGAAATAATCCATATCCAAAATAAAAACTATGGGGGACAAAGGGTCCCCTTATTTAATCCATCTTGAGGCAAAGAAGAAGCCATGGAAATTCTCATTAATAAGCACTGAGTGATTATTACAATGAAGCCATCTTTTAGTAAGAAAAATCAAATCCTCAGAGTTTCCAAGGTGAAATCCCAATTAATTGTGTCATAAGCCTTCTTGATGTCCAATTTATAGATAACGTTGCCTCCTCTACACTCCTATCCAAATCAACATTTCTTGAGCAAGTAAGATGTTTTCATAAATGGATCTCCCTTTAACAAAGGCTGCTTGATTTGAACATATTATCTATTGAAGATGAGGTTGGATTCTAAAAACCAAAACCTTGCTGATTACCTTGGTAATTGTTGGCGCTTTTTTTGGTTGGAGGAGTTACCCGTAAAAAGCTGTCAGTCACGGGAATCAAAATCACGTCACCCACTTCGGAAGGACGTTTTAATTTACATATATATTTAGTTTTAAAATAAATGAAATCAAACTGACCCCATATTTTTGATAATTTAAATGAAAGAGCATTGTACCTCAAATCTTGTATCTATCCCGAAGGATAAACACAAGACTTGAGGATGAGGATCGATCATATAAACTAAGGGATATATGACATCCGTTTAGTCTGCAAAACCTTTGTATTTTCCGACAAGTTCTCTTATTTAATATAAAGAACTAAAGAAGGTTTATATTAAACTGGGTTCAGATATGCTTCCTTTAAGGGCAAGCCCCTACAGTTAATTACTTCTTAAATTACCAAAGTCACCGAAGAAGACTCTAGATAAAAATAAAAAAATATTATCTTCAATGAGTTTCAAAGGATATGACTTTTCAATCAGATCAGACGTAGAGGTGTGAAAGGGGATTGGTTCAAATTTGGAAACATTTTTTTGTAGAGTTCAAAGGAGGAAGAACTAGGGGATGTCATAGATCCATAGTAGAACCTCGGCGACTCCCCAAGCAATCCCCTATTTTTAATGAGATCGGATGTAGATGCCATAGATCCATAGTTTGGCTTCTGTCAATTTTATTAGTTAGGGCTTACATTCATGTGAAACGATCACACAAATAGTCTGGAAGATGTGAGGCTTTAGGTCATGATAAACGACAACCTCAAAATCCTAAGACGAGTTAGGGCTTATATTGTACAATAGGGTTATACAAAGGCCTAAAAATAAGGTGAGGATTTACGTTGTATAAGCAAGTAACCTCGAAGTCTTATGGCTTTGATGCTTATATCTAAGGAAGCAAGATTGGTTTAGCTGGGGAAGACACGTTTTGTTGTTGAAGATGGTTGTGTTGCCCATCATGCTAGCTCCAAGCTCCTCACCGCGATGAGTTTGAGTTTTCTGGTGTGTCAAGTTATGATGTCAAATCAGGTGGCTCTATGGTTGAAGTTCTTTAAATTTTATGGGGCATGTTAAAGTTGATTAGAGCGACACCGATTAGGATCCTACAATTCCCTCATTCTGGTACCACTATTTTCTGTTGGATTTACTTAGTCCAAATGAACTTACTAAACTCAACTTAATGAGTTCCATAATTTGATTTAGACCGTGCAAAGCCTCGTTAGCAATCATAGGTTACCTCCTCCGAAGAATTCCCAAACAGCCGATAGAGACATCTTAATTTAGTTCCAATTGTAGTTTTAAGTGATGTTTGTGATTAAATTTTGAGTTGTTTTATATTTTGAATGTTGTGGGGGTGAATTTTATCTTTATTGATTTTAGTTTTTGTTTTGGTTTTGGTTTTGGTTTTCATGCAGGGTGACATCATTGTTTAGCATGTAAATTTTCAGGTATAAAAGTACAGTATGAAGGTACAAGAAAGGCATTGCTAAAAACTGTAAAAGCGTACCTGGTAATTCTTCTCGTTCCACCACCTGAAACGCAAAAGGAATGTTAAGGCAGTTTATATGAAACAGGGAAGAAAATTTTGACGGCCTACCTAACCCTAGGTCATATCTTGGTGGGTCCTTAGGATTTTAATTAAGGATGATTATGTCAAGCAAAACATATTAAATTTAGTAGATCTCCGAGGTATCCAACAGCTAGAGAAAGAAGCAGGTTCGTGCTACTCACTCGCGGCCTGGTGGAAAATCCTGAGCTCATTTAAACTTATTATGTTTCTTAATAATTAATCCTATAAACACCCTAATGATCAATGAACATTGATGCATCAATTATCCCTAAGAGTAAGGTAATTATCATTTGTAATTTAATTTTGAATATTATGTGGGTGAAGACCCTTAATGTGGCAAGTTAGTGTTATTGGAACACTTAGCCAAATTTTGGTCCTAATTAGGCTTATAGTGTTTGAAAGATCTTTTAATTTTAATTGTGTTTGTTTTTCTAATCCTCATTTAATCTGTCTTATATTAAATTAGATTACTACTAAGCCCTTAAGACCTAGGTGAAGGTCTTAATTGGTTTTGAAAAGGTTAAGCTTTAGATCGTCATGATTCATTTTTTGAATTTCATTTGAAAATCAAAAAGACGTATTAAATTGATTAATTATTGACTTCAAAAGTCATACCCCTAACTCTTAGGTTCATTTTATTTTAATAAACTTCCAAATTTTAATAATTTAGAAATTTAATAACTTATCTTTTATATTAAGAAAGTGAGGTTGGTTTCTACCAATTAACCCCTTGTATTTCAAACATCCAAATTAAGATCAGAGTTTGCCTATTTCCCTCCTTGAATTAAGCTTAAATGTTAATTAAGGCTAAATTTCCAAAATTACACATTTGCTCTTAAGGCTCTAACACTTCATAATTTATCAAATTTAATCCAAATGACTTTAAAATTTTTATCCTACCTCATTCATGGCTCAATTAAGATATGAGAGGAGAAAAAGTGATTTTTTAAAATTTAATTTAATTTATATAATTATTTTTTTGTAAAAAAAGGATTCTTCAAAGAAAATTCCTAACCTGACCATGGTAAATCCTAATTCCTTGAAATTTTTTCTAGAGGTAGACCTATACTAGAGAAGCCTTTGGATCAATTTTCATGATCTTTTGAATTTTATTTGAATTTTAAGAATTATTTTAAATTCATGGTTATTGAATATAAATATTTTAAATGGGGAAATTAAGTTTTGTATTTTTGAAAAATCTTCTTAAGGTCGGAGAACCCAGGGGAGAAAATTTTATATTTTTCTGAGTTTTATTTCATTTATTGGAATTATTTTTAGTGAAAATCCATTTTAGCCATTAAAAACTATTTTTAAGCTTTAAAATTCAGTATATTTATTTAGAAAATCACAAAAAATATTCTAATTGTTCTTAAGTGCTTAAGAAGCAATTTAGAACATTTTCATGAATTTTATTATTTTTGTGATTTTTATGGATTTTTTAATTATTTTAAATATTCAAAATGGTCTCAAAAATCAAGTTTTTATTTTAAACTTTATTTGATATTTAGATAATACCCCTAATCATAGAGAACTCAAAAAAATAAGTTTTATAAATTTTTTAGTTATATTTTCATTTTTAAAAATCATTTAACTGCCAAAAAAGATATTTAACTTGAAAAATTAATTTTGGCCATCAAATGGACTTAATATGGTTTGGAATTATTATGGTGAGTTCTCTAGATCCTAAACAATAGTGGAGATAAAAAATTAAGTCATTTTATTGTTTGTATTTTTCAAAATTAGTTTTATTTATGTTTTAGGGTTGGTGAAGATTAAGTGTATTCTTAATGACTTAACTCATGAAATTATTTCCAAGGGGTCCTCTGGTCATAGTGAACCTTCCAAAATTTTCTTGGAATTTTCTGAGCAACATGCTAATTATCATGATTAATTTATGCAAATTATAGATATAAACTTGAAAATTCTGGATTTTTGTCTAGGGAGGGACCTCCGCAGACTTTGAAAAAAATCAGAGGATGTTCCCTTAGACAGAGGCAATAACATGCTAAAATTTCAAGCCATTGTGATATTACTACATGCATGGAGAATCAAAACATCCAAATTTGTGTTTAATTAATTAAAAATAAAATATGCATCAAATGGACTCTAAATCATTTCCACATTATTCTCTTGTGTTCACTGAGCAAGAAAATATTTTTATTTTATTTTTATGATTTTTCTACACCAAGATATGAATTTTTAAATCTAGGGATATTTATTTAAAAAGGAAAATCCCTCCGCAGACTTTGAAAAAAATCAGAGGATGTTCCCTTAGACAGAGGCAATAACATGCTAAAATTTCAAGCCATTGTGATATTACTACATGCAT